>VDFB02000757.1:0-15614 GCA_007258455.2 Sequoia sempervirens | reverse complement strand
AGTAAATTCCTCTTCTATTTATTGTGTGAGGGCAATGGAAATCTTCATCATTGCTTAGTAAAATGCATGTGCAAACATGGAAATTTGGCTGGCGTGTAATGCATCCTTGCTTGGATTTAACTAGAGCTACATGAGAATCCAAAGATCACCCTTCATGATTTCCAACAACAACATCTTCACACAGATTGAGATCGACGTGTCTACACAAGCAAGGAATAATTCATTAATGCTTCACCAACCTTCATCTTCCTCTTGCCAGCTAGCAGGGAATAGTAGAGATTTACATTAGCTTTTGATCTTCGTTGTCGATCTAAAACCATAGGTTATGAGGTCAATAGTGGAGATTGGGCCCCACATTCCATACAGAACACACATGTGCCTTTTGCTGACCTCGTGCCAAATAACAAGGTGACACCTTAGGTCTACGAGTTGGCGGAGGATAATCGAGATCTTCCCCCATATCTTCAAATCTGGAGAACCTACACATTGTATAGTTAGTATTTAATGAAAGGCTTTGGCTAAGCCATCAGCGACATGACCACTAGAGTTAATGGATTAGGCTTACGTCACTGGATTAAAATTAAAACCCAACTTTGATTTTAATGCTTTATTTCCTCCGTAGGGTTTTATTTCCTAAGTCTCAGTTGGACCCATTAAATTCTTATCCCAACCCTAACAAGAACAAATGATTAAGCTAAGGATTGTATTTGTTGTTATAACTTTAGTTCTAGAGAATTCTTAATTACCAATTCTTATTTATGCATTTGTATGTATGAGATCAATTGAATGCCTTTCCATATCATTATGGAAAATTTTATTAATGCAACCTAACTCTAACACTAATTAAACCTTGAACCTAACCTGATTGAACTCGTATTATAACCCTAACTCTAACACTAATTGAACTATAATTGTAACCCTAATTGTATCAAAACCCTAGAGAAATCTAATTGAACCCTAACCCTAAAATAGACAATAACCCTTACCTTAATTGAACCCTAACTGCAATCCTAGCCCTAATTTAAGACTAACCTTGACCCTGACCTTAATTAAACCCTTATTGAATTATAACCCAAATTGAATAGTAATTGAACCTTAACCCTAAGTGAATAACAACCTTAATTAAACTCCAACCATAATCCTATTTGAATTTTCACCCTAATCATAACCATAATTCAACCCTAACCTTAATTGAACCCTAACCCTAAACATGAGTTCAATTAAGTTTAAGGTTCAAATAGGGATAGACTTTAATTAAAATTAGGTATAGGATTCTATTAGGATTAGGGTTGGGGTTGGGGTAAAGATTAAGGTTCTATGATAGAGCTTGGGGTTAGTGTTAGAGTTCAATTGGGGCAAGGGTTAGTATTAGGGTTAGGGTTATGGTTCAATTAGGGTTTCATTAATGTTAGTTTTAGAATCATAGTTATTTTTAGGGTTGGATATAAAATTAGAGTTAGGTTTGAAGTTAATTAGTGTTAGTTTTAGGGTTGTGGTTATGGTTAGACTTATAATTAATGTTAGTATTAGGATTAGATTCTATCACTTTAATAAAAATAATCTTCTATAAATTCATTCAATTTTTTTTTGAAATTATATAATTTAAAATATTTTCAAATTTACCTATGTTGATATGTAGAGATATAGCAAATCTAAACTCTATACAATTTATAGTTAACTTGACGCATTGTGTATAAAAGGTTTAAGTTATGAATGTTATAATATAACAAGAGCTCTACGAACGTAAAGTTCTGCCATAAAAGTTTTAGAATAGTTTTTGTTTGTATTTATTTGTGTATTACTTGAGGCACGGATCAAACATCAAAAATCTCAATTGAACCCTTATGCGTTTTGTTGATTGTAGAGTAGTGGACAAAAGCATTGCAATATTCATTAGACCAAGACTACAAGGTAGAGGATTAATTGATGAAGTTATTCTTGAATCCTCTTCATAGGAAACATGACCAACTAATTGGTATTCTCTTTTTAGCACTAGGATCATACAAAAGTAGAAGCAATAGTTTTAATTTGCTATATATATATATATTTATTCAAGGGGTAAACACTTTTGACCGGAGCTATGAACCAGATACAACCATTCAACAATACCACCCCAACGGGGTTTGAACCTTTGTGGAAAGAACAACAATGCCACTTATAAACCAACACACCATGCCAATACCGACTTAATTTGCTATATATTAACCATATTTTACTTACAATTTTTTTTTGAAAAAGGCAATTAGAAGGTGTCATACCTCTACTGCATTTAAGCCAAGATCAATTAGTATTGCACCAGGTTTCAACCAATCACCATGAAACAAATTTGGCTCGCCTACTATCTAGAATCACAACTACGTACTACAGACTCATCACTATGTGAACTGATGTTTATCTAGGGTATTAATTGTTTAACTTAGACATTGATGTGTATACCCTTAGCTTCCAAATCTTCTTGTCTCATTTAAATTTTTGTTGACATCACTATCTTCGTTTGGGATTTTCACTGCTATTTGGTTCTATGTTATATTATTTTCAAAATTAGAAGTTTTTTTATTATGATCACTTAGAATAGACTCTACAAGAAATGCATAAATATATTGTCTTGTGTAAGAAGCCCACGAATAGAAATAATAATTTGTTGATAAATCACAAGAGATAACTCTTTGCAGTCAAACACAAATCTCTCCTGATTTTTCACAGCGATCAATAATAATTATGTGATGAATCAAAGCAGTGAGTATCAATCTTAATTTCAATGATATATGTCAATGTCAGATTCATAATTAACAATAAATTTTAGATACTCCACACTGGACACTAAAACAAATTGAAAAGTTGTCTTTATTTGCATCTCCTCTAGAAAATCATCTATCTTGTAAGTCAGGTAACATCTGCAAACACTATGTACTGGCTTGTGCTGCTAGAATTGGAAGTCATGTAAATTTTTGTAACATACTGGCTAGTATAAGTTCTACACTAAGGGCCTCTACCATTTTGATGGAAAAAAACATGATAATGGGTCTCTTTAACTTAATCCCCTAATTTATGAAGAAGACCCGATGGGGGATGATTAATCGAATTGAAAAAGAAGACAATTCATTATGCAATTAGTACTCCCCTGGTTGAAGTTGACAAGAGGTATATGTAGTATAGAAGTTTCCAAGTCAACTTATTAAAGGCTTTGGACATATCCAATTTGATAATCATTCCAGAATAACAGTAAAATTTTGAGAGATTGAATGGTTCTCCTAGTGTAGGTGGATTTGCAAGGTGTACTTTACTCTGAAGCATTCTCATGAGGTCAAACACAATGATAATAAATATGAACAATATCTAAGGTATATAGAAATAAATGTCTTGTGGGCTTTAACAAGGGGTCTTTTAAACCAAATTGGCATCTAGCATGGTCATGACTTAAAATTAACCAATATTATTATACCCTTACTGTACCCTACCCTTTATTAAACCCTAATTTAAGCCTAACTCTACCACTTACCATAGCTCTAACCTTAGCTTCAAGTTTTATTCTAGATTAATAATTTTAATCCTAACTTAAGATTAACCCTAACCCTATTTAAACAATAATCATA
Organism: Sequoia sempervirens; assembly: GCA_007258455.2. Taxonomy (NCBI): domain Eukaryota; kingdom Viridiplantae; phylum Streptophyta; class Pinopsida; order Cupressales; family Cupressaceae; genus Sequoia; species Sequoia sempervirens. The sequence continues at coordinate 12,021 of VDFB02000757.1, read as the reverse complement.
ACCCTAATTAAATCCTAATTGAACCCTACTTGAACCTTAATCTAAATGAACCCTAACCTTAACCCTAATTGAACCATATTTACCTAACTCTAATTAAACCTTAATTGTAAACTAAACTAAAATAAGCTTAATTGAACCCTAATTGTAACTTGAACTTGATTCTAATCATAACACTAATTGAATGCCAACCCTAACCCTAATTGAACTTGAACCCTGACTCTAATTGAACCTTGTTGTTGGGGTTAAATTAGGGTTCAATTAGCATTGTAGTTAAACCCCAATTGTAAGATTAACCAAAATAAGCGTAAATAAACCCTAACTATAACTTGAACTTGACCCTAATCATAACACTAATTAAATTCTATCCCTAACCAGGTAATTGAACCCTAATTCCAACCATAAACCTACTTGTTAAACCCTAACCCTAACTCTTATTGAACCTTATTTTTAGGGTTCAATTAGGGTTTAATTAGCATTCTAGGATGGAGATTAAGGTTAGGTTAGGGTTAGAGTTCTGAATATCTTAATATTAGCTTATAGATTTGACCCTAACTATAATCATAATTGAATCCTAACCCTAACCCTAATTAAACTCTAATTCTAACCCTAACACTAACCATAATTAAATTCTCACTCTAACCCTAACCGTAATTAAATCCTATTGTTAGGGTTGAATTAGGGTTAGGTTTAGGGTTCAATTAGAGTTCTAGTATAAATCTTGGGGTTAAGGTTATTTATTTCTTGATATTAGTTTATAAATTATATTAATTATTCAATATAAATAAATTAAATAAAACTACATCCTATCTAATGTATACATCTGTAAAGGTTTGATTTGGTGTATGCGGGGATTATTTGCAATGCATTGGTATACTGGTTGATCATTCTACTATATTTAATATAATTAAATAAAACTAAATATTATTTTCAAAATAATTCACCAATAAATAATTATAATTTGAGAATAAATTAAGAAATGAAAAAATATATAAAATAACCTTTTTTATTTCTTTGCATCCAAATGATTTCATTTTGTAAAATCATATTAAATTCCAACTTCAAAAAATCATAAAATATTTTACATGCTTATTTTTATATTTTTGAGTTGAATTGTGTTGTTCTTTAAATTTGAATAACCAATCATAAAGCAAATAAATAATCAAATCAACACAATATTTAAAAACTTAAATTTCATTTTAAAATTAAACTAAATTCTATTTTCTAAAATTCATAGAATATTTATTACTTAATTATTAAATTCATAATTAATTAAATTATAATGATTATGTGATATAAATGAATTAAATATTAAATAGAAGTACATGATCCTTTTAAAATAATTCAACAATCAAAGACTAAAATTTAAATTTAAAAGTATTCTTTATATTGTATTTTTTTCATTTGTACATACAAAATATAAAATACTTGAAGTTGATAAGTTTTAAATTTATTAATTATGATGATATCCAAAAACTAACAAGAGCTGCAGAGCAGCGAAGTTCCTGCCAAATTGTGCAAGAATAGTCATGTTTTTATTTGTTGTGTCTACTATGTTTTAGCAACAATGTTGATATTATAACAACTTAATAATAATCTTGAAATTTTTCAAATGGTGACATGTAATACCATAAACAATATCCAAAAATAAGACAAGTTGTTACAAATAAGAAACATGTATTGTCCTTTCAAAATTAACAATCTATGTATTCAGATCAAATACAATGAACAACCTGCATTACTTATTAAAAGTGAAATTATAAAACAAATTGTAGATTTATTTTATTTTTCTTCTATAAATATAATTTTTTTATTTGTCGTCCGCTTAGTAATGCCTACTCCTTTTAATGAATGTTTTATTTTGCAAGGGTTGATTTAATGCTGCCATTGATCTATTTCTTGCAGATATCAATGGTGCCTGCCATCTCGTGATCAGGAATTCAAGGATCGCAAAATCATGGGTGGGTGTCGCGTGTCCTATACGGGGGAGCTCAAGGGTTGATTTAGTGCTGTTGTTGATCTATTTCCTATAGATATCAACGGTGCCTACTATCCCATGATCGGGAATTCAAGGATCGCGAAATCATAGATGGGTGCCACGTGTCCTATCCGGGGGATCAAATTTGAGCTATCGCTGACCAACTACCATTTGATCTGAGCTGTTCCCCGTCATCCTGCGATGGTGCTTGGGTTGATTGTGAAATCACAGGCAGGTGCCACATGTCTCATCTGATGAAGCCTACAGAGTAAAGGAAACACTAGCCAGCTTTAAATGTATTAAGGGGTGGATTACTAAAGTGTTCTCAAGATGCACATGTTCTAAATCCACAGATAGGTTATAATCTCATTGGAAAAGCTACTCGAAGGTTAACAACATGGCTGGCGACTGTGTTAAAGGAGCAAGATCAATGGCGCCCACTATCCCACCATCACCGATTATAGGAATCGTGATAGCACGGGCAAGTGCCACGTGCCCTTCATAAAGGATGAAATCTGCGTGACCATTGATGAGCTATCTCTTCAAGATTGACGGTGGCTGCCATCCCGTGATTAGGAATTTTGGGATTACAATGTCGCGGGTGCCTACCACGTGTCTCATCCAATGAAGCCTAAGGAGTGAAGAAAGTGTTGCTGGTTTTAAATGTATTACGAGGTGGATTACTAATGCACTTGTAAGATGCACATGTTTTATTTCAACACAGATGTTATGATTTTAAGGGAAAAGCTACTTGATAGTTAAAGGAAAGGATGATGACCATTTTTGAAGGAGTAGGCTTTATGGTAAAAAATTGACGGTTCCCGCCATCCCATGATGATAAATCAGAAGATTCTGATATCTCGGGCAAACGCCACGTGGCATTCCTTCGTGGCGTATGACATAGTGGGCCCCTTTATTACCGTGTTGGTGATTATGTCAGCCTATTTTGAAGATGGTCGTTGATGATTTGATCAAACTAAAAGATCAATGACTCAAATTTAAATATGTATAAAATTATGGTTGAAGCCATTCATGTGGCCTGCGAGTGAGCTTTAATGGTAGATGAGACATCCATTGGCAGAATTTGATCAACATAAAATCAATTTACTTGTCTCATTTGTATCACAAAACATCCAAGTATTTCGTGAAAACAGTTTCAGATCCAAAGGTGAAATTATGAGCAGCTGCTGCCAGAAATTGGAGTTTGTGCGAAAAAGGCCATGAGTTAATTTTCTTTGTTTCCCAGTCATTCTACACCTAAATTTGGGAAATCGGGGGTCTGCTATGCTTGTCACTGAGTTTATTAAAAAAAATTGTTAGGGCTATTGTTTAATCATAAATTGTGAGGAATTGTGGTATTTTTACTCTATAATTTCCTATCTCTACTTAGTCATAGCCACTTCAAGTGTAACATTGTAGTTAGGCCCTAGTTTGTCTAAAATGGCACCAACCAAGTAGCACTCTAGCCAAATTGAGTATTTGAAAAGAAACTTGTACGATGATTTCCTAGATCAATTTCCATTATCAACAAATGAGAGAAGGAAAGGCTTGGTGTTGATGTGAGGGAAAATCCTAGGGGAGGGGTTGGTGTATAATAATTCCAACATTGTTGATGCTAGGGTTCCACTCATAGGCTTAGAAAAATTTAGATTATGGTATGGATAGAGGAATTTTCCTCATCCTTTTTCAAATGGATGGATGTACGACATGGGAAAGCTGGTTGTTCCAAATGTGTTCCCTGATGTGGACTTACTTAGAGCAATGGCCAAAAGATATGACCCTATCACATGGGTAATCAGAGATAATGATGGAGGGGTTCTATTGGAAATTAACAGAGATATTATCCAACAGACTTTTGATTTGAGTTCGAGCCAAGTGATAACTTGGTTCCTATTAATCTTGAAGAAATGAAGCAGGAGTATACAAAATTGAAATATCTTTTTAGGGTTAAGCTGCTTCCACCTCATCTGGTTAAGGCAGGGGGTTCACAATTTCACATCAGCCCTAGTGACCAAGAACCCTTCAAATTGAATTGTTTTGGAAAGCCTTTCCTGGCTACTTTCTATTCACTATGTCAGATTTTGGGTTTCAGCTCTAGTGCAGTAATGCTGATTGCATACATGCTCATGGGGGTGCAAATACAACACCCTAACTTCTCTGTAACATATGACTTTGCTTCTTTTTTGGTGGAGAGGATAGATGAAGGATTATCGAAGTTGTAGAATGGTGATACTGGTACTCAATTATTTTGGTATTCCATGTTGATGCATATGTTCTTATTTAGGAATGTTGATTTCTTTGCTGAGAAGATGAACTTAAGACAATCAGTTAATGGAGAAAGATTTCCAGTATAGATATGGGCTGTAGATTTGTCCTGTAATAAGGAAAGCACTAGTTATGTGCAATGTGATAATTGTTTTGCTACAAGATTGAGGGCTAGATTGATGGTAAATGTACCTAGGATCCCTTAGGAACTGCATGATTTCCTTAGGCCGAAGGAGAGGAAACCAGAATTGAGGGTTTTACATAACTGGGGTGACATTATCCCATATCCAGTCAACACAGTCCTGAGAATATATAGATTTCAAGGAACCCCTCACATACTACCATACAATGTGCCACCAAGACTAGGGTTTGTAGAAGTTATGTGGTAGATGGGGTGTATTCATGAAGATAACCTAACTAGAAAGGGGAAGGGAACATTATTCCCTGATTATACAGTAGTGTCTGACTTTATATTTTCAAAGGGAGGCTAGACACATTTTGAAAAATTCTTTGTTGATTACCATTTGAGATTTGGTCCAAGGTGACAACATGATCCTGAAGATTTCTTTGCTCTTTTCAGACAAAGAATAAAAGGTGAAAAATTTGCACATGAGTTTAATTTCCCTGAGGACCTGATCAGGAATGAATTTGATTTAAATAGACAAGAATTGAACAAGGAAAAGTGGATAGCTTTTAGAAAGCTACTGGATATTGTGCATGAAATGGATCCGACGTATGATCCATTAATGGAATTCACTCCATACCACAAGAGAATTGATTTTTTAATAAAGAATTTCAAGGAGATAATGGAAACCTTAACAACCAAAAAGATAAATTTAAGGCTAAGTCTGGATATGCAAGGACAAAGTGATATTCTAATTGAAACAAGGCTAGTATGTCAACCTACAGAAAGGTGGCCCATTTATAGGAGGAAAAGGGATACTGGCAGTGATGAGGAAGAAGTAGACAAAAAGGGGAAGCAAATAATGAAGGTGCCTTCACGACCAAGCCCAAAATTCAAAGTACCTGGGGCTGTCAAAATCATTGAATTAAAATCTTCACTACAGCACAGTCCCCCATCACCACCACCTGAGCCAAGCCCTAAGAGGCAAATAACTGATCACCTACCTGAGGATCTCATAGATGAAATAATTGTTATTGATCAAGACATGCAGGTTGGTATGCCATCCCCTCCTAGGTCAGCTGAATTAGTTCTATCCGATTTGGTTATATGAAGGGTAAGAGTGTGCATGATGCAAGAATGGAGGCTTGCAAGGAGTTATTAGATGATAATGCATTTGTAAAGACTCTTGTATTCTTGCAATTAGCATGGAGGATGAAATTTGAGGAATATCAAAATAAATGCAAGGAGAGAAGAGAACTAAGGCCTAACAGGTCAGATCAGGAGAATGATGAAGTGAAAGCTGAACTAATGGAAGAGTTCAAAAATATCACTCCTAAAGAAGGAAGACAACTAGTGAATTAGGCTAGTGTTTTGATTTTGCCTGAATGGGACATCGCAGACGCAGTGGCTTTCAATGCCATTATGAAGTCCAAGAATCCTTTTCAAGATTTTGAAGAAGAAGTTAAGGAAGCATTACAAAACTCTACCTTTAGTGAAGAATATGAGACCTTGGCAATTTGGGCATTGGCTCCACAAGGAAGAAAGCCAGACATTGCTGATATTAATCCAAATTTGAAAGGAGGATTAATAATAAAAAGGGCTTCAGAGACTACAACAACCGAAGCCACTAGTTTAACTGTGAATGTGGCCAAGTTGGCCCAAAAGACTGTTGAAAGGGAGGAGGTTGGAAAGAAAAGAGCCTAATGTGGAGAAGTATAAAATTTTAATTGAAGAATATAGTAAAATGCAACAGAGGAATGTTGAGCTGTAAACTAAAGTAGAAAGGTTCAAGTGAGGACATACCGGGAAACATCCAATGCTTCAGGAACCAACACATCACCTCCCACAGCAAGGTCAATGCCTCCTACTTCTCCAAATGTTTCTACACCAGGGTCTCCCATTCAAAATCCTGCTCTTACCCCTCCTCTAGAACAAGTCGATGAACAAATAGAGTGCTCTGTTGATCCAACAAAGAGGCAGCTCATGCAGGAAATTGATCAATTACAGTCATCACTAAGGGTAAAAGAGGAGGGTTTTCTTTCAAAAGAAAAAGAAATTGTTACTCTTGTTTTGGAGCATTTACATGAAAAGGTGGATAATAAACTACCCTCTATACATTCTTTCTATTCTTTGCTATCCAAGGCAAAAAAATATTGATATGATCGCTGGATGATTCCAATAATTAAAAATCATCCCTGAAAATAATCTAGATGTTAAGTGACTAAAGCCTTAAGGTTTTGATGCAACGTAACATGCCCCAATCATTGAATCCTACTTATATATTAGTTAAATCATTGCAAAGTTTTCAGACCTTACCAGATGATCTAAGTAGGAAGATTAGGGAGTTGGTAAATAAATTCAATGATTGGGGTAACACACTGTTACCTGATATAACTGATGAGTAGGGGGAAATCAGAACACTCCAACAATGGCAGGATCAAGCAAGTAAAGTCATCAATAATCAAATTAAAATAAGTTGTGATAACTCAGATTATGATTTGTTCGTAAATTGTATGGATAAGATTATTGGTACCGGCTCTTTTTTGGAATCTTTTGAAAGAGATGCTAATCAGGTAGCAGTAAAGTATTTTCCTTATAGTACAAAGGTAAAAGAGGTGATTGATTTTGACTGGCCAACTGACGAACAATACCAGAGGTGGGTGGCTAAGTATTTGAATGATGATGAGTAAAAAGAGTGGGCTACCGACATGTGGCAAATTAGATGTTATGGTTACAACGTTTCCAATTTTGTATGGATGACTTTCTTGGTGTGGGTTTCACGTGGTTTTTTGTTATTGCATCAACCTTCCTCCGTGGACATGATGAATGAGAATATGCTCCAGAATGATTGCTATTGTAACAATTTTTGAACAAGAATATTTTTCAAGGTGGTAGCTGTTGTAACAAAGTTTGGAATATCACCAGGTGCTCCAATTGACTGGTGACAAGTGTACTTTCTGGCCCAGTGTTTGTTTGCTCCTTCATTTTCTATAAAAAGGATTTCAAGGCTAGAAGTACGGGTTATCAAGTTAGATAACTTTTGTTAAGTCTAGGTGAAGTTGCAAAGCGAATTGTAAAGTCCGATTGTTTTAGAGAAATGCAATTTAGGTTTTGAGTTCATAGAGATTTAATGTTGTATAACAGTACTAGCATTTGAGTTGAAATGAAAATTCGAGCTCATGTCTCTCCATTGTACATGCATATCTAAACTTTGAATGAAATAACTAAGGGTTGTTTTATCCATCTCACTGTTGTGGTGTTTATGATTCTATATTAGCTTTAATTCAAGGAATTAATCAAAATGCTCGAATGGGATTATAGGCGGATATGTGATGTATAAGGATTTGATAAGTAGTCCTGGGTTAGAATGCACACTGATGAAATTGTAATGCAATATTGTCAGGGATCTTATATGTGATGCATTAAATCTGTTATAAACCTCTAGATGCTTATGAATTTGACTCTTGCAATGGATATATGGCACTGATCTAAGTTGTAATTATTCTTGTAGTTCAGTATTTGTTTGTCTTTTCCTAGAGCTTGCTACAAATTGCAAATCATTGACTATCTTATACAATGGATTGTGTTTAGTTATCTCACGCTCTAGATAGTTGATATTGTCTATGAACAGCCAATTCTAGTTGATATTATCTTTATCGGTTGAGCTATTAAGTGATCATCCTCGGCTATTGTTACACGTTGTTTATAATAATGGTGCGTAGAGGTTGTAAACACATTAAGGGATCACCTCCTCGGGTCTCTTGCAGCCCGGCGCAAAGGAGGCTTTTAAAGTCCTTTCGCCGCTTGGTCCAGTCCCTTCGAAGCTTTTGTTCTCTGAGCTGGAATTGGAAACCTATAGTATATTAGAAGACAAACCTCGTTACATTGTAAAAAGAACCAACATACATCAACTAATGGAAAAACCACTCCTTATAACTAACTTTTAATCTTTTATGACTACATGAAACATAAACACACTAATTTCAAGCAGTTAACATCACTATTGAAATGTGTTAATTTTTGACCTTTCAGACATTACTCCTAAAATGACCTAGGCCTATACAAGCTTTATTTTTACCACTTTCTGGCCCTAGTATAATCATGACATTTAATTATGTCTTGGTCCATATTCCATCATTGATTAAATAATAATTAATAATTATTTAATTAATTCATGTCATTTATTCTTCATGATTATTAAATAAATGTACTTTTATTTATTTATTAAATACGCCATTAATTGTCTAAGTTCCTTCCCTTCAATTAAATAAAATTCATCATTTTAATTTCCCTTTGTGGGAATTTAATTTTCCATTATTAAAATAAATGAATTATATTTATTTATTTAAATACATCGCTAATCCTCTTTAATTAAATAAATTGATTAATTTATTTAATTAATTAAGTCAATTATCTCCCTAAATTAAATAATTAAATTAATTATTTAATTGCCACAATTTGACATTCTCCTCATTTTAAATAAATTAAATTATTTAAAATGTCATCGCAATCTTAACTGTCAGCTCTTTTGATAAAATAATCCCAAAGATTATTTATTATCTCTCAAAAATCCATAATTTGAATTATTTTAATTCAAAATTGGCAGCTAATCTTCTAAAAATCAAGTAATCGGGCAGATTCTTGATTTTCTAAATCTCATCTTCAGTTCAAATCTTATCTCTTTGATTTTTTGAATCTGGCAAATCAGGCAATCTTTATCTCCTTGATTTTCAAAAATCCTTATTTTCTAATTAATTTTCTCATTTATTCTCCACCGTTGATCCGATTATCTGAGATATTATTTTGACCATTCGATTAATGATTTTTCCCTAACCCTAATTAGGGATTCTCAGACTTAATCTGGACCTTTCATTTTAGGTTCTTGTCATCAATTAATCTCATCCGTCCACTCAAAATTGTGTTTTCTATAAAAGACAATTTTGCTCATAATTTTGGGATCCGACAACTTCATTTTTAATTTAATAGTCGTTATAGTCATTTGGCATTAGAAGTCATTTTTTTCATAGACATTGTCATAGTCATAGGCATTTAGACATATCAAATCCTTCAAGACTTGTTGTAGGACTTAAGCATTTCTAGATTGCTCAAAAGACGAATCTGAGGGCAACATTTTCCAGCAAGCAAGAAGGTATTACGAAAGGGAATCATGGAGGTATCAACAATCGGGTATAATTGTTCTTTCGTTTACTTCCTTTGTGTTTCGTAAAATCTTTGGGTTTCGATTATTATTTATTATTTATTGCTAACTCTCCTAATCCTTAGAAATCCCTCGATTACATTGGTGAACCCGACGCGAATCGAACACGCAACCTTCTGATACATGTCAAAATGAAAGCCCAAAGCATAACCTTATAATGTCACCCTCATGTCAAGAACAAGGTAGTCCATCCCATGACCCTATCTTAAACTCCATTCAGGGAGTCCTTCAAGACAATCATGACATCCAAAACACACCTAGCCATGACAACCCCATCTTTGAACAAGACCCTACCATTGATCAAGAAGTCCAAATCCATGACAACCCCATCCTTGACCAAGACCCTACCATTGACCAAGAAATCCAAAACGATCCACTCCTTGACCTTTACGCCATTCATGATCAAACACTTTCCAATCCTATACAGGCCTCGACTATTGAAAGTTTCCAAAATGAGACACTTGCCTCCATTACACACATAGACGATATTCCTCAAGCACAAGAGTATTCCAATATAGACATATTTGAAAATGATCAAGCTATAGCTGAATTTACTAGACTCTATGACACTGACCATAATGATGGCTTCGACATTTCTTTGGAAGCACCAACAGAATCGGCTGAACCTGAAATGTCACAAGATCAGACCACAGATATTAGTCAGGAATATGTCCAACAAGACAATGAAGCTAAGACACGTTATCAACTAGGGTCATCTATCTTTGTCAGAGTAGGCTTTCTCGCAGATGAAAATATTACAAGTGACAGTATCCACATACCTAATGATGGGTTAGCATCTTGGTTTCAAAACAATAAATACCCCATCGCAAATAGAATCTGTCAAAGCATGCAATATCAAGGAAAAGGACTAGGCATATACGAGCAAGGCATTCTAGAACCAATACAGCTTCAGGCAAATTACAGACATCAAGGTCTTGGCTATTCCTTAGACAGTAAATCAAATGATGTCAGTGGTACCTCCTCAATACTGGGGGCAACCTTGTCAGATACAAATGTCAAAATGGAGTCTATGAGAAATCCTTGTGATAAGATTGCTGCCAACACCCCATCCACCCACACCATGAACCGTCATTCCATCATAAATAAAAATTCCCTTTGGAACCAACAAAAACAAAAGTCTTACAAGTCAAAAGATCAAAATCAAATGTCAAAGGCCATTGAATCAAACAAAAGGAAAAGTGGACAAATGAAATTAAATTGGATCCCAAAGAAAGATGGATCAAACAAAGACACCAAGTCAAATACAAAAGTCAATCACAATGTGGAGCCACAAGACAAGAGGACTCCCACATATAACACATGTCCACCTCCTTCAAAATGGTCATCAATCAAGACATATAAAAGTGTTGGTTCCAAACACCATCCCTCCAAAATCCATCATCCACCATCCCAAGTTTGAAAAATAAAAAGTGATTCGTCCAAATGTCCCAAAACCAATCTTTCCATCGCCTACCATCATTCATTATATAATCCTAAGATTCCTCCTCACTTTAAAGTCCAAAAAAATCCTTCACACAAATCAGCTACATCATGGCAGCAACTCTTTACTGCAAGGACTCTCATGGCACTCTATCGTGATGTGCGTATTCTGATAAGGCCAACTCTAGTATCATAAAGGATCACAATGACATCGATCAGTTGTATACAAGCGCTATGATCCTGACAAGACAACTCCTTTAGCAAGGTCATTATTGGCATATCATGGCACCACTCTCTACATTGGCACCATCAGTGGATTCAAAACACTTAGTGGTTATCTAAAGCATCTAGGCTATCCATAAAATTAGAAAATGTTAAAATAAAAAAAAATCATCACCCTGATGAAAACCTGGCAAACAGGCGTCTTGGTGACACCAAAAAAATTAAAAAGTCAAGAAAATAGTAAAGAGAAAAATTTCATCCAACGGTGAAAACTTGGCAAACAGGTGCCTTGGATAAGTACCATGATGAAAACCTGGTAAACAGGTGTCATGTGTAAAATAAATCGTCTATGTAGACTCTTACACTTGGGGGCAAGTCGTCTCATTTCCCATGCCTTCCTCATGACATTGACGTCCATCTAAGCCCTATCATTTCCACACATTTTTTCCTACCTACCTTGGTCTTGACATAAAACTGGCACACATAAATCATGCTTTGGGAAAACTTTTGACATGCCTATCCTTTGGTCATACATTATTCATGAAACATCATATCATTGACCATCATAGTCTTATTGTCCTTATATGACACAGTCCTTGAAAATCATATGACAATTCCATTAGTCTCATGTCTCCCATCTTTTACCAAGGCCACCCCATATCCTTTCATGCCTATCACCTATCTTGGCTTTCCTTGTCAAATGGTCTAAGGATAATCATCATCTCGTTTATTCCTAACCAAGTCATTCCAAATGCAATGAGTCTAATTCATACAAGC
>VDFB02000756.1:0-35101 GCA_007258455.2 Sequoia sempervirens | reverse complement strand
AAAGAATCCAATCCGTTATGGAAAAGGCTCTAAGCTTGTGCCTCGTTTTGTTGGGCCATTTGAGATCTTAGAGAGAATTGGTCCTATGGCATATCGACTTGCCTTACCACCCAGTTTGTCACGTATTCATGATGTTTTTCATGTATCAGTTCTTAGACCATATCATCCACATATCTTATATACTTGATTGAATGCTGCTATAGGTAGAGGATCGGCAAACCGCTTTGGAGTCCGCGGGCCATTCTATAAAGCACCGACGCATGGTCTCGTGGGTCGAGACGTTGATCGTGAGGGTCCAATGGGATCCTAGCCATGAGGCTCGCCACCTAGAGGATGTGACATGCATGAGGGAACTTTATCCCTATCTGCTCGCTAGGCTTTCTCGTGGAGCAAGCCCCATCCTAAGGGGAGGATGTAGCCCCTCCATTTATGCTTATGCTTTCTGCTGTTATGTTTTCACATTGTTAGACTATGACACTTTGTTTGGATATTTTGATCACTCATTTTGAGCGATAGTGGATTTATTCTGTGACATGATGATATATTGTACTGCGATATTTGATTTCTGATATGCTTTGAGATAGTGTAGATGTTTATTTTCAGTTGATTATTTCTATGTATATGCTTATGATGGACTAGCATTATTTTAATTCCGGGTCTAATGTGCGCATGTATTGGTGTGGAGAACAATCATCACTTTCTTGCAGTGCTGTGATATCCGTGATTTTCTCCACATGGTGTTACTGTACAATGGTTATATATATATATGCATGTTATTGCTTGGTTGCAGGAATTGCAGGTACATGACACCGACTCCACCTAGGTACTTAGGTCTGAGCATGTCAAGACTCAATGGATACGTTGATTGGGAGATAGTAGTTTGGTTCACCCTAGTCTGGTCTATAACCCGGTCACTGTACATTGTCAGTTTAGTTTGAGTCTTGGTTGTCTTGTCTTTTCTTGATTGGATTAAATTGCTTTGATAGGAAAATCTGGTCAATTTTAATAATAGTTTATTACGTCTTACTTACTATTATTTAAATTGATTTTTAATATAGAAGAAATTAGTTACATGTTATTTAATTAATTAGTTAGCTTATTTGGTTAAATGGTTTAATCTTAAAAGATTAAACTTATTTAATTAAATAAATAAATAAATTAAATTAAATTATTAAGTGTGTAAATAGTATTATTTGAAAATTAAATATTATTTGTGGAAATGGAATTTGAATTGTAAATTATTTTGTATTTGAAAATTAGAAAATTAAATAAAATAAATGCATGTAAATTGAAATTTCAGTTTTAAAATTTAAATAAATGAATTTAATTGCATGCAATTTGAAATTGGGCAAGATTGCCGAGAAGTGGTGGAGAAGATATTTTGCAACCACTTCTCGACATGTGTGCCAGGGCATTAATTGATTATTGTTGAGGAAATTTGTTTACGGAGGTAAAATTGGATCTGGGAAATGAGAGAGATTATGCTATCATTCACGGGGAAAAATATTTTGGTGCTCTGTTAAAAAAAATTTTGTATACGTTTATTTTGGTATTTTTGTTGCAAATTTATGAAAAATCTCTGGTTGCAATGTGGGCTTTGTTCTCATGAAGAGTTTTGAAAAGCTACAGGCTACAACAGAGGAATTCTTCTCCAGATTGTTTTCAAAAGCTTTAGGAAATCAGGTATTCATCTTGTGGTTTTAATTTTGTGTTATTGAAAAGATTATCTGTGAAAGAAAAATTCAATTTATTGGAAATCCCTGTACTTTTCGGGAAAATTGTTTACTGTATCCTTCTTTTGTGAGGATTTGTTGTTTTATGAAAATCTTTGTAGCTTATTCTCTATAAACTATAAAAGGAAATTGAAACCTTTGGGGTAATTTAGGATTTGAATAAAAAACACTGTGCGTATTTCCCCAATTTCCCCTACAGAAACTCTGTTGATATTATTTATTCTTCCAGAATGAAACCCTGTAGATTTGTAAATATATATATATATATTAATATATATACATATATCTATATATCTATACATATATATTTCATCATATACATATATATTTATAAATTGGATTGTGGAAGGAACTTATTTAAATTATTTGTTTATTTAAATTTAATGGAATCGTCGTACTGGCGAAGGCAAGGGTTTTCATTTTCTGTGTTCCTTTTGAAAAAATGTTATTGAATATGAAAAATTGCAAATTTTACAAGCGAATTCCATTTAAATTATTTTGAATGCTATTAAAAGTTAGTATGTATTGTATTGGGGGCCGCGGGGCTACCCCACAGCCGCCCCCATATGGGGCGACGGCTGTGGAGGCAGTTGGCGCTGCCCTCACAGGCAGCGGCGGTTGCCACATAGCCGCCTCCCCATACGGGGAGGGCTGCACCTATGCCCACAGCCGCGGGCTGTGCACTGTGTATACACAGAGCCGAGGCTGTATAAAATGCAAACTTTTGTGATAAACGCAGACTTTTTAGATTTTACTGTAATTTGACTTTCAAAATCCGATTTAGGGTTTTTTGTATTTTATTTAATATATTATATATATATGTGTGAATATATACCATATATATATAATATATGTACAAATGTATGTATATATATATATGCATTATGTATATATTTTTGTTATTGAGAATATTTGATTAAAGTATTAATGTGGAAAAGAATATTTGGGCAAATGAGAAATAAAATTTACTATTATTTACATAATTATGCATATTATGAATTCAATGAGTATATTTATTTAATGTGTAGAGAACTGTTGTTTAGTAAAGGAAATATTAGAAATAAATACTTTCTCTCTCTTAATTGTTTGATTGGATTTAACATATCCCAATGATAGACTTGTATTCAGTTTTAGTTGTCTTATGTTTTTTTTGGGAAAAGGGGGGGAAAATTTATCTTTATGTGATTTTAAGTCTTCCAGTTGCAGTTTCTTTAAGGGAGTAAATTTGAATATGGTTTTATGTGTGTGAACAAGTTAGGGTAGTGCACCTGAATTTGTGAATGTATTGTGATGACTATTGTGGAATATTTGGTATTATAAGTTGAAATTGTGCACTTTGTCTACCCTAGATAGTGAATTTAGAATTCCTTTGTTATGTTTAGGGGAGTGGCTTTTTGTAAGGGCCGACACACAAAGTGGTATTAGGGTATCTTGCAAAGAGTTAGTAAGACAGTGAAAATTAAATAACACAGTAGTTAGATTAAAACTCTTAACAAGATGTTTATGCCTCACTTATGACTCTTGAGCTACTTCAGTCTTGAGTATAAGATGAGGCTGGAATGGCAAATCGATGTCTTGTTTCTTCAAAAGACATTTGATTCCACAAAGATTTGTATTGGGGTCGGGTTTTGTAAGAGGTTACCAAGGTAACCCTTGGTTGGGGGTCGGAACCTAGGAAGAAACACCAGGGTAACCTTTGCTAAATTGTGATGACACTCCACCTAAAGTAACAGTTAACCTTGTGTATGTCGTACATTCAATTGTCAAAGAATCTGGAAGCAATGTAACCATTAGTTTGTTATGTACTAGTGTCTAGGGTTAGTAGATTATGTCTAGGTAACCATATTACTATCCCCTAGCATGGGGGGTGGACCTATGGGTACCACATGGTTGGGTGGAACATGCACCTTTACTCTGTTGGGTCCTCAGTTTTGTGATCATGGCATCAAGAGCTTCATGGATGGAGAGCTTGCACTTGGAACTTATGAATACTTCTTTATTGTAATTTTGTAAATTATGTATTTGAAAACATTCCTCAATTGTTATGAGGTGAACACTTGTAAAATGTAATCATTATTGAAATACCTCATCAGATGGATGAGTATTGTATACTTTATCAAATGCAATGTATGAAACATGTTAGTATTTTATGTTATCTTGAATGGAGTATTAAATGAAATGCAATGTTTATCTTTATGTTATTAATTAATATGTGCAATGCGAAATACTAAAGTCATCTATGGAAACTCAAAGTAGTGTAACATCGCATAGCTTAATGAATGTATGCAACTAATTAACTTAATAATTAAACATTAAAAAAAAATTATTACACTTTTATTCACAATTGCATCATTCCTTAGGTTATTATGACGGGGCATTACAGGCATCCATTATCTTGATTAATTAATTACAATGTTTCATTGATTTCCACTTGATTAAATTACTCCCCACTCATAATCAACCTACAAGCCACTTTAGGCCAAGAACATGTTGGGATCCACTCCTATAACCCTCTCTAGTACCTTCATCTTAGACTCATCACACTCACCAATGCGTGTGGTATGAAAAACAAAGCACAATTCCAATTTTCAACCAAATTTCACATGTTTCCACAAGATCTATTTCAATATTTCATGAAGTACACCTTTGTTCAAACATTCCAAAACATCATATTTCACATAAAACTTTCATTTTTTCTCAACTTTTCAATACACCAAAAACTAAGAAATTTCTACAATCTCCATTAATATAGTTGAATTTTCTTCAAAAATCAAAATTTCAAGAATACACTTTGGTACCAAAAGTGCCCAACACCCACTCTAAGCTATTAAATTCACATTTTCTTCATTTCCCAACATGTTGGTCATTATAACCATGTTTCAATGAAAATTCTCAAAAAAATTCTAAAACTAATAATATAGCATTAAATTTGTTAAAATGAAATATGTTAGGAGGTTTCCACACTCCCCTAATCCTAATCCAATACTCAAAATTGAAATAAAATGGCATTGAAACCATTAATTAAATAATACATTTACTTATCATTCATGACATATAAGGATTCCAGAATAACCCCTAACTCAGATTTGGGTCAATACTGGTCAAGTATGACACATACCATACTCGATTCAAGTACAATTAAGGAATAGATAGGGAGGCCCAGTGTGACATCTCTAAAATAACTACCATTGGGGAATAACTCAAACCTATATAGACAGGTGGAGAAATAACCGTATACTTATAACCACTCAATGTACATCGAGGGTACCTTCTCAATGTATATACATCCAAAGAATAGTATAATCACCCAACAGGGGTACAGTAGCATAAAGAAAAATATTAACATCCATACATTCCTTATATAAATCATTCCTTTTGAGCATCAAAATCAAGTTCACATTTAATCACTGCATTAATAATACATATCTCTAAGTACTGAAGCATACCAATAAGGTAGGAATATAAACATACAAAATGCCAACAACTGACATATTGCAGAACCTCATCTCAAACATATGGTGGTTCATACACACCATTGATAGCAAGAGTACAACCACACAAAAAATCACAAGGAAATGGTGAAGTTGAAACACCGATCTCACATCAACAAGATGCAAATGAGAGGGGCGCTACATTTCTCTCTTTAGTGACTTCACAAACATATTTATCATATATTCTTCCTAAATATACTTCACCTTCTTTCCATCTTCCACCTTAAAATCAATTGCATACTCTTTCTCCATGCATTTCTTTTAATGTGTTATTATTTGCACCTTCACATATGCACCCATTGTACACACCCATATTGTTTGCATTCTCCCTACAACATTAGTAGCATATGAGCCTCCTAAAAATATAGTTTTCTAGCCTATGTTCTTCATATGGCCTCTTTTTATACCATTCATAGGTCACCCAAAAATGGAGTTTGCTAGCCTTAGAGCATGTTAGAGATTGATCCATACCTTACATTTTTCTAACAACAAAGCATGTTGGGATAATTCATGTCTTCATACATTTTTTCTTGTGTTTTTTTATTTTATGTGTGTTAGTGTTTTCTTTTATATTATTCTTTTTATACATGTCTAGTGTGCATAGAGCATATGATTTTTTGATATTATTATGTTGAAAATTATATTGGCCTAATCTATCTCTCTTGTTAGTTTTATATGTTATTATGGCATTGCTTGTCATATATTTTTTTATTGTTTAATATATTTACTTTTTAAGTTCTTATCTTGGTGTATGATTCCCTTACTTGAATATTTTTTTGTATTCTTTACAATATTCTTTTTCCTATCATTTTAATGATGTTATTTCATTTATATACTTTAGTGTAGCATATCACATAACATCACCATCTTATTAAAGTGGGAGAAAATGTAACATATAAAATTATATTTCCTTATATTTTCACATTATGTTTTGGACCTACTTTGGTGTATGTATCTCCTAGGATATATGTAAGCTCATTTATCTATTTCCTTATCATTTTCCATTGATGGTGCAAGGTCATGCTTGTGTTTATGTGTTCTTGTGTTCTATTTTATATAAAATTATTTTTCTATTGCATTAAAATTTCCTATTCTTAGCATCTAGAACTTTTATAAGTTGTAGTTGCTCAAACTTCAATGTAACATATAGACATTTGTGCAACACACTAGCATCCCACAATAAACTATTGTATGAAAATAAAATTGTTTCACGACCTTGTTGCATGTCCAAGTCATTAACAATAGTTTTGAATCAAATTTGAATGAAACATTTGGACCTTGGACCCTCTTATTTTTTCTCCCAGCTATATTTTTTAATCTACCAATAAGAAATTAATCAATCTTCAAAATTCTTGCACTTTGAGACTTATATATTATAATATTTCTCTTTTTGGCATTAAAACTTCTATCTAAACTAAAACAACACTTACCGACATTCTTTGAATGTTTTGAAGTACTCTAAATCTAGATGGGTTATCCTTGGATTGTCTACATTGTTAAGGTGCTCTTTCTCTTAGGTTTTTGTGGATCTCATCTCTAAAATATTATTTGAGGTGATAGTGCTCTTATCTCCTCTTTTATTTCTTTCATTATTAAAATATATTGTAGTCTTCTTGGAATTTAATAATTTTCACATCATTTTTCTACTCACACGCACACATACACATATTTATTACTCTTTGTAGATCTAAGAGTGATATTCATAGTTTCTTGTTAGTAATTTTAGTTCCTAAACACACATAGGCTAGGAGCACATGCTTTTATCAAATTTCTATCTTGGTTGTTGATGGACATCAAAAAATTGAAATAGGGGCTTGACCAAAACTCCCAAACAACCCCAACCATTTTCCTTGTCCTCAACTACAAGTATTTGAAAATATTCAACCACATAGAAGTGTGCATACATTTTTCGTTCACTTGTCATTTTTAATTTATTCTTGAAAAATACATAGATTAGAATGAATTTTTCCATGTCTTCATCATGTCATATCACTTGGATTGTTTCTATATTTACCTTATTCTCTTTTGTGTAGATGGGATCGAGATTTCAAAGAAAAAAATATTTCTACCAATGCTATGTGTTGCTCCATATCATATGGGTAATAGTGCATCACATAAACATCCACACATCACACCAACATCTTGAATAGTGACTTTTAGATTAGATTTCGAATCTAGGTTCCTCTTTGCCTATTATTTGTAGTTTCAAATCTAGTTTTCTAAAAAATTGTTTCAATTTTATAGTAAATCAGCTTCTTATAATTTTGTATTATGTTTTAACTTAGTGAAAAGTTTCATTTTTCAAGTTTAAAATATTATAAGATATTATGGTAATATTTTTCTCATTTTTATTTAAAACAACAAATATGTTTTTCATAAAACTACTATTATTGTAGAGTAGTGTATGGAAATATTAATTTACAAAATAAAAAATATTCTAGATTAAATCAATTATTTGACATTACAAAAATGATCTACAAGCATGGATTAAGTCTAGAGAAAAATAGTCTTTGTATATAATTTGATGCAAAGAAATAATAAAGAAGATCCACTTCTATTCCCAACAAAGATATAATTGAATACCACTTTGTTGTAAAGACGGTTGTTGTTGCACCAAAAGATCGACTTGTTAATGTCCATTACAACCACCAAAGTTAATGAATCCATGAGAGATAGTTAAGCCATGTCACAAACCTGAGCACTGCACTGCACAACACAAGAAGACCAAGAGTGCACACCTTACAACACACTTCAATTTCATTCTTCTTCATTAAATATATAATTAAATACATCTATTTACTTTACTCACACTTTCCAAAATTTACATTTAATTCAAAATCACTTCGCCCATGACTCTTATTTAATAGTCTACTTATTTTTACTTATATGTATACATTCTAATCCATCACCCTTGGGAAAGCACCTTTTTCTCTCTCATACTCAATCTAACAATGATATTAAACACATGATGCATATGGTGCTATGATAGAGATTTATCATTGTAGGTAGATTGGACTTCTAGAATTTGCTTGACTTGGGTGCCATCATGATGGTCCTTTTAATATCTTGAATAGCAATTTAAGAAGTGTGAAAGAGAAGGGACAATGTACAAAATTAAAATTATAAATATTTGATTGGCATAAAAAACATAAGTACTTTATTTATAATAATGACTTTTGTTTTCTTTTGGTGGGTCATGTTCCCTTGATCATTTTGTCTCCTCACTAATATGTGTGACCAACTTTATGTCCATAAGTTGTCCTGCCCTAACTTCATTATTAATAATTCCAAGCCAACTCAAGTCCATGTCATATCCACACTTTTTTCAAGTCAATGCAGAAAATGTTAAAAGATTGTCTACCCTCTTTCCTAACACCACTCACCATATTATATTCATAATCCTCATCCACATCTTTATCTTTTCTCTTACTCCACTAACCTTTTTTTAACTTCATATGTATTCTCCACGTTTCTTTTCTCCAATATTTTAAATCTTGGTTAGGTTAAGCCGAGTTTGAACAAATATACAAAATAAAAGGAGTTAGAGCCAAATCTAACCCTCCTCATTTTTATTGTAGAGATTTATTAGTTTATAAGGAAAATTATAGTGTTTGTTCATTTTTAATGGTGAGTAATTTGTTATATGGTTGGTCAATGAAATTGGATTATTTTTTAAAATCTATTTTATTATAATATTTTAAAATAGATATTGTGTATTATTTAATAAAGAGTTATAAAATATTTTTTGTATTGTGATTAATTTTTATATTAGAAGTTTTATTGTTATTTTCATGTTAATCAATATTGTAGAATTAAAATTAAAATGACATAATATTTTCATATTTCATGATAGAAAATATAGGATTACTTCTAGATTTAGTTGTATAGTAGTTTTTTCCATCAAAATTTCATATCACACTCCATGGTCAATTAGTTTTTTTCACCCTAATGATGGATCATGGAGTGTGATCCAAAATATTGATGTCAAAAACTACTACATAGCTAAAACTAAAAACGTTCTTATGTTCTCTAAACATTAAAGTATTTTCTATTGATTGTTGTTTTTTCCTCCTTTTTTAGTCGCATTATTTGTAATATGTGTTTTCTTATTAGTGGAGATATTTTCTTGGGATGAGTGCAAATATTAAAATATTTTCTTTTTTAAAATGGTTGTAGTAGTTGAGAAAGATATTTGGGAACATATTCAAACACACACCCACACATACCACACATATGCCAAGCATTCTACTCTCTTGTTAAATAACAATGTCATTTAGCACCTCTCTTATGTGTTCTCATAGTTGATGTCCTTGCTGACTTCTTCATCATGTTCATTCTCTCCAATTGATATAAGCTATCTCACTATCCCACAACTCTTATGTTATGATTTTTTAAAATTCTTGATATTAATATGTTTTTTATTGAAAACTCAAATCTTGAGATCTCAACACTCAAGACAATTGATGTCCTTGGTCTCTAATATGCGGTCTCTAACTCATCACTCTCCATGCTTAAAACTAAGTTTTGTGTAACCAAAATGGATATTGTGCAAGATTTGATCCTCTAAAGGGTTGGTATATGGTTTTATATTGGCATTACCTTTAGGTTATCTGTTACATTGTATGAAGTGTAGAAATGGTTCTTAAGTAGCTTAAGACTAAATTGATGTCCTAGAGAAACATATTTTTATCCATATTCAATACATTCAATTAGCTAAAAATATGCTACTATCTAGTCATTTGTATTTTCCCCCTCTTAGTTATCTTCTAATGTTTGTTACAGCTAACTATGCTTATCAAAATATTTCAATAGTCCAAATAGAGGATAAAGAAAGGTATGTCATTTTTCTCTTGGGTCCATTACATTCAACCTAGATAATGAAGGATTAGACATTGCATATCCTAGACTAGGAGGTTTTTCCCTAACTTCTAAATGGACCATACATACTCTAAAGAATAAAGATCCCCATATGAGTTTGGTTAAAAACTACTTCAACACTACTATTAAGCTAGCCCTTGGGTAATATAGGATGGAAAGATAAAATCCTTTTTGGCCTTTTTCTTTAATGTGTGTGCCTCATTTTGATCCAATGGTGTTTACAAAGCATGAAATACCATGTCTAAATCATCTATTTGTTTTAATCAATCCTTGTGGCATGGACTAAGTGAAAACCCCGCCACGTAACCTAGAGGACGATGCAACACTACGAAAGCGCAACTAATTTTTTTTCTTAAAAAGAGTAACAATAACAAGTAAACTAATCTACTATAAACACATACATCCTCTAGGCCACGCAACGCGTCTACATGTGAATCCCAAAACTTACAAAATTAATCTAACCATAGCATATGAAATTAACTCATGATAACAACATACATCAAAGCATTAACCCATTGCATAATATACAAAAGTACAATAATGAATTCTTCCAAAGATTATGTTAAGTCAATATACCATTACAAAGCTCATCTCCAAGATGAGGTAGATCATATAAAATGATACAATTACAAAATACACAGATCCTCCTCGATTACAAATGAGGAGTATAAAAACATAGTGTCCCACTAATACAATGAACATAAGAGAAGTAACATATCCATAGATACACATGAGCTCTCTGAACTGGAAGATCCTGCCATCACAAACAAGCAGAGAAAGCCCAACAGTGTAAGGTGCACGATCCACCCATCCATGTGGTACCCATAGGCCCAACCCCTGTGCTAGGAGATAGTAAAAGGCAACCAAGACAAACCTACTGCCTCTAGACACAAGCAACATACAAAACAACACTGTACTAGTAAACACATAACATAAGGTTACATTGCTTCCAAAACCACTGAATCAAGTACATCCACTATATAATACAAACCAATTGCTGTCATAGGAGGAGTTTCATCACAAAGGTTACATTGGTTATCCTTAGGAGATCTTCCTGGGTCTCGGCCCCCATCCTAGGTTATCCTGGTAACCTCTCACGAAATCCGGCCACACATGCATACCAATACGGAATCAATTATCTTTCAAGAAGACAAGATAGCAATCTTGCCATTCCAGGCCTTCTTGACTCATCTCAAGTCTAACAAAAGCCCTTGAGCCAATGAGCGAGGCTAAATTATCAAGTTAAATGTATTAAGCTACTCTTTCCCCTAATATAGGTTATTTAATTTCCACTGATTAAACTGACTCTCATACGAGTTGTCCTGGCACCACTTTGTGTGTTGACCCCCGTTGAAAGCCACTCCCCTATTGACAACACAATATACTTATTACACAACCCAAGGGTAGACAATGCACTAAAACTGATATCAAATAACCACAATAACTCAAGAGGTATCACATCCCTATGGATGTCAAATACCGAATCCCAACTGTGTGCACTACCCAAGGAATCTCAAAGGGTGAACAAAAGACACAACAACCCTTTCACAATTTGCAATCTCTAGAAGGCTTACATTTTCACAATAATAAATATCCCCCCAATACACCATTACAAAAGAATATGTAATTAAAATAAGCAACTCAAGTAATTAAATGGACTACCATTAGTCCTAAATCTAAATAAATCAATAACTCATATTTAAAATACATCATTTAAACATAATTCCAATTTATAAATCAACAATGAATTAAACTAAATGTTTAACTTTCAGTTTCACAACTACTCAAACTAATTAACTCAATTTCCCCAATTAAAATAATCAATCATTTAAAGTTAACTATTTGTGCTTGCATGCACCTATTACAATAACAACCATTAAATAAATATATTTAATATGTATATATATAATTAAATATAATTATATATACATATAAAAATATATACTATTTAATTATAAAATAAATTATACTCTTTCAATTAACATTTTAAAATCTCAACTTATGCATTTTAAATTAACCATATATAAATATATTTATTATATATATATTAATTATTTAATATATATATTATACATATAATATATTAATATATATTAAATATATAATATATAAAAAAAACACATGCAAACATATATATACATATTATATATATAATATAAAAAATATATATTAAAAATACGAAAGCGCACTCTACAGGAAATCACAGGGTTTAACCCTGTCGTGGGTTGGGCTGCTACGTAGCCCTCCCCACAGGGGCCACAACCTGTGTGCAACATTGGGAATTGCCCACAGTCTATCTCCCCTTATGGGGGATGGTTGTGGTAGCCCCCATCGCCCCCCTTCCACATGCTATAAATTTATATTTTGAAAACTGCGAATTTATAAGAAAAATTCGCCGTACAGAAATTATATACAGGTTTTATAAAACAAACAAAATTTTTCTAGAATAATTTCTACAGATATATTCATAAATATATATATATATATGTATGTATATGTATATATTCAAATATATATATATATGTATATGTATATATTCAAATATATATATATGTATATGTATATGTATATATTCAAATATATATATATATTAAACAACTCAAATTCTTTAATCGAGCAAGTTATCTCCATAAAACTTTCTACATGAAGATTATTAGATTTACCAAAGGTTTTCATTTTCCAAACTAATAGAATAAATTGGGGAAAACAAAACAAAATGATAATTATCTACAGGAAGTATTTAGAAAATTTCAACAGAGGTTTACAAACATTTTCTACAGAGGCTGTAAATATTCTCAGCAATCGTTTAAAAACAAAAGCTTCTACAAATAATGAAATCCTCTTCTACAGGAAACCTTTCCAATTTGCAAAACAATAATAATTTAAATAACCTTTTCAAATTAAATTTACAAAAGCAATAAGGAACCCGTTCCAGAAGATTTGTTGATTCAAAGTTTGATGCAGAGCTTTCCCTTCAATTTCTAACTTTGTCAAAGCCTCTTCCTAGAATTACCACTTTCCAGAGAGCACAAAAATAATCCAGAACTAAAAGAAATGCAACAAAATTAGATCCCCAAACTTTTCTGAGAGCTTCTATTATCAAAATCTAAAAACCCAAAACCAAATCAACCATCTTTCACATCCTCTCTTTCTTTCGTGAAAATAACTTCCTTTCTTTTCAATTTCAATAATTCTCTCCATGAATCAATTTTCAACTACCGTAGTAAATATCTTCTAACTTCCAGTTATAAAACAAATATCTTTTCTACAACAACCACAGATATTTCCAAAGATCTTTTACAGATATTATGCATTTGAAATTTAAATAACTTATTTATTTCAAATCAAATTTAATCTAATAATAAAATCACTTTATAATATAAATTTAATTAATTAATTTATCAATTATAAATCCTCAACATCAATAATCCAAATTAATTAAATAACCAATCATAACGTTTATAAATTCAATCTCACAAATAAACCTTGCACAATAAATAAAATAACAAGGCAGACATGGATAAAGAATACGACCAATACATGGATTGACGGCACACTGTACTTAGAGAGGGTAAAGGTTTGACTAGGTAACCCGTTACTATCTCCTAATCAACATTACTGTTGGGTAGTGGACACGCTCAAACCTATGAATCTAGGTGAAGTCGTTGTCCTGTACCTGCAAACCTACAAACAAAGCATATGTCGTACATGTATCCAGATAATAAATCATACACACCATGAAGAGAGAATCACGGAAATCGCAGGGCACTCGCATGCGAGTGATGCAATCTTGTTCCCTTCACCAATACAGTATCATAATAAACTAACGAACTACAACATCAATTAAAATACAAATGAGCATATATCAATCACTCAAATAATCACTTAAAACTAACATAAAGCATGTCATAAACCATCAATATAGTGTATCATCTCATCAATATAGATCTATCATCGCTCCACTGTTAGTGATTGAATAACAATAACATAAAATATGGTCTATCAATGTATCTGAACTGTCAGAGAAAACATAGCAAATCAAAGGGGTGTTACACTAAGATTCCCCTACTCCATCTATTTGATATTCAATCTATCAACTTGCTACTAGCCTTTGATGAAAAGATTATTTAGGAAAGGCATCCTATCCTTTAAAGACCTTGGGGATTAGCCTAATATTTGGTAAAAACCTTGGGGCTAGTTGTAGGAAGAGTTTCAATTTTCTTCCTCTAATAAAAAATTTATTATTATTACTCAGGTTTTGGTTCCTCAATCATTCATTATAAAAAAGTTAACATTTTATACTTGTAATTTCATGAAAGGTTGGATATGAACCACCAATAGAAAAAAATTAATCCCCCCTCAACCATTTATAAATATTGTATCCCCCTTTGTATTTTAATTAAAGACTAAACTTTATGTGGAATTATACATGATCCAACTATAAGTGGATTAAGATTAGTGTCTTTTAATGGAAGTTTGGGTCTATTTTTCAAGCCCAAATCACAACTTGGAAACTATTGCATTAGAATATATCATTAAAATCTTTATGTATTCTTTCTATAATGAAAGGGAATCATTTATGCATGTATTTTGGCCTTAACATTTTGGATACAATATTTTGTATGCAATCTTGCCTTATTTCTCATGATGTTAATGTCAAGACTTCTAGAAAAAAATATGTTCAATAACATATGGAGTGCACTATTTTTAGCTATTGGATTTTGAAACACACATCAAAGCTAGTCATAGCCAACCAAGCATGTTACAATCATTTAGGATTACCCCAAACAAATAGAAACAAATCAAGATGGACTAGTGAAGATGATTAAAGATCTCATTACTATTATTAGTCAGCTATCTAATTAAGGGGCTACCTTGCATAAAAGGTAGGTTTAAATGATAAATGTTTTGGTTTTTGGTATAGTTATACCATGCACATCATCTTTATGATGTTAGTTTATTAATTGCTACTTGTTTTTTCATTAAATTTTTAATTTGACAACTAGAACTCTTATTATTATAATACCTTTTATAATCAGCTTTTATTCAATTAAAAAATCTTCTATGAAGTATTATATTAGGAATTACAAGCAAAAATGGATGATTAAACATTATATTTACACATAAATATATTTTAATAATTAAAATTGTAGATTGAAAATAATTTATCAACTTTTTATTATTTATTAATTTATATGTATGCCAAATAGAAATTTATAATAAAATAATTAAATTCATAAAACATATTTATTAGAGTAATAATATAATGTATTGAGTGTAATAAAAGTAATCCTAGATCCAATTAACTAGGATTATCACATTTTCACTTGACTCAAAATTTAAAGATAAATTAACTAGGATTTTATGATTGACTTGCTACCACAAGGGAGAGCCAACCTCCTAAGATTTATGTTTGTTTTTGAGTTGTGAGGATAATAAATTTAATGTGTGATTTGACAAGCTTATTTGACATGTAACCCTAGATCTAGAAATATAATTTATTGCACAAACAAAAATAAAAAGTTACAGAACTGACCTAGATTTGAGAAATGGCAATAGTGAGGAACCTGCACTATGAATTTGAGCCTGAATTGGTTGGTCTAGGTTGTGATGTGCCCTAGACTGGACTCCTGCTTTTTCAAATCTAAAATTTTTGAGATGTGGATTAAGGTCTACACTTTGTTTCTTGATATTGTCACCTACTAAAACCTTCATATCTGACCTACACACATGAAAAAGGGGTAAATTTTATGTTGTATAGGAGCTTGCCTAAGTCAAGCCCTATGTTAGTATTTCTACCTCCACGTACAATGATTGATGATGATCAAGAGGGCATTCCCTAGGTTGGGAAAAGGATAAAACAACAATAATTGACTGAAATTGATAAATGAAAAAATATAATGTTACCGAAAACCCTTGAAGAAGAGATGCCACACTACAAGTTGATTGATGGATGTCTTGATTTCTTGATAGACCTATAAAAGGTTATCTTATAAAACATGATGGATTGTTGCAAGTAGCATATAAAGGATGACTCAATACATCTTCATGATTTGGCATGATTGATCATAATAGCTCCTTGCACATAAATTGCTTCATTCTTCTTGATGCCTTACAAACTTTAACTTGATTTGTGAAATTTTTGTAATATTGTTGCTAATTTTTCCCTTGACTAATTTTAGGATCTTCATTTTTCTCTCCAAAATTGCTAAGTGTGCTTATGGGATTTCAAATGATAAAATGACTAGTATTTATATGTAATTATTCTAATTTCCCAAAAATCAAATACCAATGGATAAAAATTGAAATTGTAAATTTAAATATTAAATTACCAACAGCGACATATTCAAATTTGGAGCCAAAAGTGTTGATCTAGGGCATGGGGCACCCTAGACTATACCATCCATTTCAAGGCCAAAAGTGTCGAGGGAAAATTATTAAATGCATAATTTTATTTCCCATGTTTTATTTTTCAAAAATATTTGCAAAATGGGTAATTAGATGCATAATTAGGTCCAAGCACATAGGAGGGAGCAAAACCTAGTGTTAAATTAGCAAGGGTGACAATTTTCGATGCTACATAATGATGATGATGACTTTTATTTTTAAAATATTATATTAATTCATAAGCTTTAATCAATGTCTAGACAATATAATTATTAAAAGTTATATTAGTATTTGTTGATGCTAAATTTTGTAATATTATTCCTTTTAATCAATTTATTATTATCATCCTTACATCATGTTAGGTAGAGTCTATAAGAATTTTAATTGTATTTTTAATTTTTATAGTACTATATTCACATGTGTTTTAAATTATTTTATT
Organism: Sequoia sempervirens; assembly: GCA_007258455.2. NCBI lineage: Eukaryota > Viridiplantae > Streptophyta > Pinopsida > Cupressales > Cupressaceae > Sequoia > Sequoia sempervirens. The sequence goes on along the minus strand of VDFB02000756.1, from coordinate 18,173 downwards.
AAAAATATCCCAAAAGAATAAGTTTAAAAATATCAAGACAATAAAAATAAAATAAAATTGTCAAAAAAAATTATGTTTTATTTAAAATTTCATAAATTGTGTTTTTGATTAATTAAGGTTAGGGCCTTAATCCCTTACAAAAATAGCAAAACAGTCCAGAGCAAACAGCAGCTGGACCATAACAACAGAGAACAAAGGAGACAGCAAAAGGAAATGGCACAAAGTCTCCTTACCCCAAGCAAGAAAGAAAAAACATCAACTAAACATCATGGGGATGTTGTTAATAACCTTATCCAAGTACCTGTACAGAATTCAAAACCATAATATCTTTAACCAAAAAACTATCAAAATAAGGATAGTCTAGTTCCCAAATAGCACGTTATCAAAATAACAAAGATTAAAAAGTTTGAAGTTAAAGTTTAGGCTTAGAAATCCAATAGCAATCTTAAAGTAATATTATGGAAACCAAAAAAATCATTCCACCAAAGATGCATCCACAACTAAGAACCAAGTCCCAAACAAAAAAGGATATTAGGAGTCCATAATGATATTCTAGGTCTTCTGAAGGTCTTCCACTATTTCTTCCATCTTGTACTTTATCTCCATCATCCCTGACCGATCAACTTCATCCCTTCTTCTTTTTATTTTGTTGCTTTCTAATCTTTCCCTATCTCGATACGGTACCCATTACAACCCTTTTCATAATTTTTTCCATGACTCTGCACATGTTCTTGATTGTCACCTTTGCAGTATGTAACATGTTGAACTTATCATCTTTCTCCAACATTCTTTCAATTTGCTCAACCCTCTTCATGAGAAAATCAATTTTTATCTTCACCGTTTCGGTCCCTTTCTCTTTCAAACTCTCTAAGTTAAGAGGGGTGTTGGTAAGAGTATCCATAGCATCCAAATCTATCAAGCTATCAATTCTAGTCTCCTTCTCCTCGACAATTCCAAGGTCTAACCCTTCATCTTTTCCAAGATCCTCCTCCTATTGATTATTGTCTTCTTCCTCTTCTTGGTTAGTGTCCTCCTTATCATTAGACTCCAAAGCATCTTCATCCTCAAATAATTTTAATTCCCCAAGTCTATCGGGGACATATTCCTCCTCAAAGGAGTCTTCTTTCTCCTCCCTAACCACATTTTTCACTTTTTATCCTTAGGCTCGGGAGGGGCCTCACACACCCTTTCAACAAATATTTTTCTTTTCTTACCTGTCTCTAGCCCCTTAGAAGTAGCTAAAGCCAGGCGGGTAAATCCATTATCAGGGCTAATATCTTTATCATCGGGAATTGTAATGGTGTGGGTTTTAGGGCATGGCTCTTTTATCACCACCTTCCTTTTCTTTATTAGTCCTGAAGAAAGTGGTGATGAGTTGTGTTTTTTAGGAGTAATTTTTAGGATTCTGTCCAAGAGGGATCCTCTTTCATGGGGGGGAGTCTTATGCTTTTTTATTTTATGTTCTTTATCAAGAGAGTGGGGTCAGCTTTCGAGCAATTCAATTTTGATAGAGATTTTTGGGGAATGAGGATTCTCAAGAAAATTATGGACTAAATTTTTTTGTGGGGTGGTGGCAAGAACGTATTTGCAAATAGCCCTAATTAAACCCTGATGCAAAGGTGGGTTTGCTTCATTTTCCATACTCTACTAAAGCAACAAAAGGAGAAGAGCATATTGATTTTCTCAAGGTGGTGAATGTGGTTCAGGATTGGAAAATGATACCCATGAATAGATTGAAATCTACCCTTGAGAGTGAAATATTTCATGACAAAGAGACTTACATTGTGGTATAGAGTTGCAAGCTTCACCCTTGAGTAGCCATTATGGAACCTCTAAGATTTTTTCTTGGCCTCAAAAACCTTTCCAATGTATGTTTGGTAGTTCCCCATGCTTTTCTTGGCAATTTTCTTTCCTTCATATCGAAGACCAATGGCTTGTGCAATGAGTTTTGTGTATACAGTCAAATGAACCCCTCATATATTTACCTCTCCATCACTCCAAGAATTTGCAAATTTGTAACTTAGCTCTTCATTGTAATCATCCATTGCTTCAAAGAATGGAGTGAATCTCACATGTTTAAAGAGACCCCACAGCTCAGCATTCTATCTCAAAGAATCATAATTTCTCAACTCAGTTCTCTTTTTGGGGCCTCCCATAATCTCTTCACTATCTAAACTATTTTTTCATAGAAGCAAGTAGTCCTCCTTTAGACCTTTCTCATATAAAACTGAGATCATTGTCAATGTGAAGTTTTTAGTATTGAGGGTAATGTTAGCACTTTACATTTGGAATGGCCACAATTCAAACTAGGTGGCCAAAGTAGTGATTTTAAGTAATTTAGGCTGATCACAAGGAGTTAACTCATGCATACCATTCCATCCTTTATTGGGAATGATACCATTCCAGAGCCTCTTCCTTTAATCTTTCATTCTCTTTTATAGCTTCTTCTCTTCTCATCAACAAAATGTTCCATAAACTTCAGGTACATGCTTCTTTATGTTTTGCATATCAACTTCAAGTACAACAATATATTTGACTATGGATTTGATGATAGTAGTCTTGTCTACCTCATATGCATCCTTATACAGGGATGTGGTCTCTCTTAGCATATCATTTTCAATATGTTATATAATGCCTCTAACTTCATGGGGGAATGAGGCCTTATTGGTTCCTTTTGTTCTTTACCTTTTCCTTTACTGAAGTCTTATTTGCTTTTTCATTCTTTTTCTTCTTCTCTAGAGAAGCCTTCTTGGCTTCCTTCTTCTTTTCTCTTATATGAATCTTGAATTATTCTTTCTCTTTCTCTATCTCCTCTTTTCTCTTAGTATCAATTATATCAACTCTTCTCCTTTTGGTGCTAGCTTCACCTTGTGAAGCATCACTCCTTCTATGGACCAGTGAGGGTACATCTTCTTCCAATTCCTCTTCTTCATCAACAATGTTTATACCTATGTCCTCTCTCATTTCTTTTTTTTAACTCTTCTTTTTGCAGGGACAACAGGAGGTGCATCAATGGAAATCTTCTTCTTCTCTGCCCTTGTAGCATGTGCAACCGAAGGGTAGCAGTTGTCTTCATTTTCTCTCTAGCAGAAAGTAAAGCTTTGGAGGACTTTTGGATAGAGGGAGGTGTGGTAGTTATTCTACCAAATCTCCTTGCACTCCCACATGCTTCTCTAGCACTTATATCTTCTCTAGCTCTTTGTCTTGCATACTGCACCCTTTCCTTAGAAAGACCCATTTCCTTGGCATATGCATCAACCATAGCATCAACATTCTTCATGATATGCAGTTTCTTTTGTTCCATGCAAACTTCCATGGACCTTTCCTCATAAGTCCCATATCTTGGTTGTGTGGTATTCTTTAGGATCTTCAACAATGTCGACATAACCTATTATCTCTTGTTCATTGACCTCATATCCCAGTGCAAGGATCCATATATTCCTTGGTTCAACTACTTCCATCATACATTCATCTATAAATACTAGAAAAGTGATATCATTATGATATTTTTCAAACATACTCCTTGGAATCCTCTCTCTCATGCATTCTCTTATGGAATACTACAAAGATAGTAAGGGCGTCATCATGTGACATCTCCAAGGTTCCTCATATGATCTGCAATTTGATGTGCAACAGGCCTTCCACTCATCCAATTTACCTTTCAAATTATGGGAAACTCCTTCAAGAAATAGAAGAGTAAGCACATAACCAAGGTTTCATACTTAAACACATGTTTATTTTCCTTTGTTTGCTTCATATTCTCCATTAGTTGTTGCCTAAGCAACTCACAGAGGTCATAATCTATACTATTTTCTACCATCTCATGTGCCACATTGACTATGGTGGCAGATATAGAATTGTCTCTATTTGTATAATAGATTTTGTAACCAATAACCATTGTGGCATATCTAATAGTTGGGTTCATAATGGGATTAACAACAACAACTCTCTTATCAATAGTGGAACCTATTTCTACAATGCACCAAGAGAAGATTATGCATATAATGACGATAGATAAGATACCTCAAATTTTAGTCAATCAAATATGCTTTGTCCCTTCCAAATCCATTTGACATAGTTAAATGAGATCTTATCAAAAACCTCAAATGAATCATCTGTATGTTATCTTTTCATTTTTCCTCTTTCTTTTTTTTATGGGAAACCTATTTTAGTCTTTATTTTAGAACATTTTATGTGTCCTTCAATGTATTATGCTTTATCTTTCTATCAGATTGTATATTAAAAGAACCTATAATTGAAAATATATTAATTCATCTATTTTTATTTTACAGTCCCAAATAGGTGGATTAAATTATTTTGTTCTTAAACAAATTTTGTACAATGTAATGTCCCCTTTTCTAAATGAAACCAAATTGAAACTTAAATTCTTGTCATTCATTTCCCATGGGCGTTGGGGATTTTTCTCTTGGAAAATAGGAGCTAGGTTTGGTTAAAGCTCAGGAAGCCTAGACATCATCATCATATGCATCATCTTCTCTCAAACTTTGTTTTTGCAATGGCTCATCATCTTCAGAATCAGAGTATGCATGTCACCTTCATGATTTTGTTGAAATTGGATATTTTTTCTCGCCATCATTAGAGGTTTCTAGACCTGAAGCTGCAAGAAGATCTTGGGAATTTTCTGCATCATTTTGTGCCTTATCACTCATATAATTTGCCTTATCTTCCTTGGAAACATCAAGTTCCTCCATATGAGAATTATAATCCTTGTGTTCCTTATCCTTCTTCTTTTTCTTCTTTTCCTTCTTTTGTTTCTTCTCAGACTAACCAGCCTCATCATCGTCATCATCCTTTTCCTTACACTTACTCTTCCATAATTCCTTCACACATTCAAATTGCTCCTCTTGTTGCATCACTCGCCAAATTTCTTCCTCTTGCTTTCTCCTTTCCATCTGAATCCTTTGTTCTTCATCAGCTTTTCATTTTGCTTCATCAACTAAGACAAGTTGGTGTGCTATTTTAATTGTTTCTTTTGCTTTAAGCCAATCATTTGTTTTCAATTCCATGTTTCCAAGCATACATAAAGCATTTTATGATTTTTTATCCACCTTAAGTGCATCCCCAATCAATTCTAGGCTTAGTTGGATCTCATTCTAAGCTTGATCCATGGCTGCAAGATGTAGATATGCACCCACATAATTAGGAAACTTGAACAATTTTAGCCTGTATAAAAGATTTTCTTTTTCAGTATCATGTAGTTGTTCAAACAACCTAGTAAGACTAAATAGTGTTGTGACTCTATCCCATGGTAACTCAAGTGAAACACCACCTTCTTCTAGTTGATAGAAGAATTCCATATCCTTAAAGCGCATAGAAAAAAACTGCAAAATTGGCATTGGGGCTTTTATTTATGTATTCAACCGAAATACCATTTCCTAATGCCTCCATAAAAGTTTGTCGAGCCAACTCTAGTTCATCACACTCAAAATGAAGAACCCCAATGTTGTTTAACAATTCAATGGGTACTTCTTCTCTACTCTTCTTCAGAAGACATTTTTTTGTCTTAAGAGAATCTATGGCTACATTAGAGTCTGTCGATATTAATAACTCACCCATCTTGATAAATGCATGGGCATCACATGGATCTATGCGAGTTTCCTTTCTTAAAATTTTCAAATCCTTCTCTTCCTACTCTTGCTAAGCATATATATAGCCTACAGCTTTTAAGCTCTCACAATTCTTAGGGTGGACCTCTAGAACCTTTTCAAAATTTGAGAGAGAACTCTTAAGATCTCCCAACTTAAATTGAGCCTGTCTACAAAATCATATGGCCTCTGGCTTTCCTTGATTGATGCCATGTAGTAGTGGCTAGTGGTGTCATAATCACCTTTACTATGATAAGATCATGCAAGATTATAATTTATGAATAAGATTTCATGAGAGGGTGGTCAGTTGAAACAAGAGTTGTCTCAGTCAGTTGTTCCACAAGAAAATGCTACCCTATGAAGAAAAAAATGGTTTTCTAAATGATTCAATGCCATTGCATAGTATGGGTATAATTCAAAGGATCTACGCATCTTTTCCATTCCTTCGTGAACACTACCTTTTTCACTAACTGTGAGAATCCTACAGTTAAAAAATGTACAAAACTGACCATAGAGATTTTTCCCCATTTCAAACAGCAAAATTACCAAAAAAATGCATTTAAAACCTGCAAATAAAATCACGCTAACTTTTGCGCCAAAAAAAAAACCATGAGACCATAGCTTGTTGCTTACTATTATGCTTTGATAGATTTTTTCCAAGCATCCATAGCTTGTTTGAAATCCCCTGTTTTAGGCTTTTAGCCATAGTAGCAAGGCAGTGAACTATTTGATAAAATGCTTTTGTAGACATGTATGAAAATTGTGGTAGCATAGACAAGGCAATGAACTTTGGAAAAAATGCCTCAAAGAAATGTGGTCTCATGGTGATAAAATTCCATGACAAATGCCATGAAAAGTGAATTGTTAAAAATTGGCATGGCATTCCATCACCATGAGACCACATTTCTTTGAGGCATTTTTTCAACCAATTCACTTCCTTGTCTATGTTATTGCTTACTATTATGCTTTGATATATTTTTTCCAAGCATCCATAGCTTGTTCAAAAGCACTTGTTTTAGGCTTTTAGCCATAGCAACAAGGCAATGAACTATTTGATAAAATGCTTTGGTAAACAATATGTATGAAAAATGTGGTAGCATAGACAAGGTAGTGAACTATTTGAAAAAATGCCTCAAAGAAATGTGGAATGTCATGACAAGCAAATACAATTGGCAGCTGGTCCTAGTTATTAGTTATGCAATGTGAAGTAATTGCATAACTGCTTAGGTTGACTTTGTAAAAACTATATTTTAATTGAAATTTTGTCATCTATCAACATCTAGTTATTAGTTATGCAATGTGAAGTAATGCTTTCAGTTTGAAAGATGTGCAATGCAATGTAATCAGCAATTTGAATATAAACTACAAAAATCTATTTTTTACAATTCATTAGTTAAACTCTCTATTTTATTTGCTCTCTATAACTCTATTGCTAAGGGAAATGCCTTTCAATTAAAAAAAAATAGTTTTTGTCTCTTTTTCTACATTTTTTTACATTTTGTCATCTATCAACTTCTAGTTATTAGTTATGCAATGTGAAGTAAAGCTTTGAGTATGAAATATGTGCAATGCAATGTAATCAGCAATTTGAATATAAACTAAAAAAATCTATTTTTTACAATTCATTAGTTAAAAATTTTATTTGCTCTCTTATAACTCTATTGCTATGGAAATGTCTTTCAATTAAAAAAAATAGTTTTTGTCTCTTAGTCTACAATTTTTTGTTGCTATGTGTAGCACATTACAGATGGATCAACATTGAAGTTTGACTACGAATCAATACCATGCATTTGATGAGAGAATAGTCGATGAGAGGGACATGGACAAATATCCATGTCCATGTAATGACTGTCTTGGTGGAAAGGTGAAAAAAAAAGTCTATTTATCGACATATGATAAGATATGGGCATAGTGGTATGAGCCCTTGGAATGTCAATTATTATGAAGATATGATAGAATGGCCGAGTGTGAGAGATGAAGAGGCAAAAAACATAGATGAAGTGGCACCAAACATAGATGAAGAGGCAGGAATGTTAGATGAAGGGTTTGAAGTTGATAGAATGTTGAATGAGGGTCTAAACGATGATTGGGCCAAGTTGATGGAGGATGCTTTAAATCTTGTGTATGATAATTCCAGGTTAAGTCATTGACAGCAATCCTTCAAATTATTAACTTGCAAGTGGTGTTTGGTTGGAAAAATGAGAGTGTAGATCAGTTATTGGCATTATTAAGTTCGTTGTTACCACCTGACTTCCACATTGCCAACAAAACGAAGTCAATGTAGAAAGGAAATCACTAAGCTAGGCGTAGGGAATGAAAATATCCAAACATGTGTGAATGGTTGTGTATTATTTTGCAAGAATCTTGCAAGTGAGAGTGAATTTCTGAAATGTCATGAAGAGAGGTATAGACAAGGGTTGAAATCAACTATGGTTCCTAGAAAGGTTCTTCACCACTTTCCAATAATCCCACAATTACTCTGAATGTATAGGTGCAGATACATTGTTGAGCTTATGCAATGGCATGCCCAAAATAAGAGCACTGATGGAAAACAACAACATGTGTCTGATTCTAAGACAAGGATGGAATTTGATAAGACATGGCCTAATTTTTCTCAAGATCCTCATAATATAAGGTTGGGTTTGGCTCTAGATGGGGTGAACCCATTCTCAGATCAAAGTACTAAATGGTCAACTTGGCTAGTGTTTTTAATAAATTATAACTTGCCTCCATGGTTAGCAACTAAACCATTTTTCTTAATGCTATCATTGATTATACCAGGAAAGAAAAGTGTGACTTCAAATACAATTGATGCTTATCTAGAGCCATTATATGATGAGCTAATGTAATTGTGGAAAGGAATTGAAGCAATTCAATCTTTAAGGGAAGTTCCTTCAATCAAATTCACTTTAAGAGCTTCCTTATTGTTTACGATTCATGATCTTCCTGCATATGACACATTGTTTGGTCTCAATGTTCATGGATACCATGGATGTCCTACTTGCAACTTTAAGGATTTTGTGAGGCACTCAAGAAGTTAAGTGTATTTATTATGGACATCGTGCTTACCTTAAAATGGATCATCCATATTATCAACAAAAAACATGGTTCAATGGTCAAGAAGAGAATCATGAAGCACCATTACTAATAACAAGTGATTACATTGTTGAGAATGGACAAAAAAGAATGTCATTTATTGAAAATGATGGGATTGTTGGTAGTAAATATGATCCATGTAATGAAAGTGGTGTAAAAAGGTTGTGCATATTCTATAAGTTGCCATACTTTAAGGATATAGCCATTAGGCATACTGTTGACTTCATGCATACTGAGAAAAATATAGCCTATGCTATTATAGAAACTCTTTTTGGTGCTTTTGATACTATTTCATCACGTGAATACTTTCGACAACTAAAGATTCGTCTAAATCTTTGGGTTGAAAAATATGATGATGAAAAATATAGAAAACCTAGTGCTCCTTATGTCTGGGCAAAGGAACAATGTGCACAATTCTTACAATTGATGTCTCAGACTCGCTTTCCAACTGAATATGTAAGTAGTAGTATTAGAAGCCAAACTGACATTAATGGTTTAAGAGGCCTCAAGACCCATGACTATCATGTCATAATGGAGAATATTTTACCTATTATGGTAAATATATTAAGTTTGACAAAGGGGCCAATATTGGTAGTTATAAGGTTGGGCCTAATATTAAAGAGAATGATTTTACATGTATTAGATCCTTCAAACTTTGATAGTTTGAGGGAGGAGGTTGTTGAAGTCGTTTATCTATTAGAACGAGAATTTTCACCAACAATCTTTAACATTTCTATGCATCTTTTGATACATCTACACTATGAAATAAAGCATTGTGGCTCGATAAGAACAAGATGGATGTATCCTATAGAATGATCTTTGAAGGTTTTGAAAAAAATTGTTCATACTAGGGAAAAACTAGAAGGCAGCATGTCTGAGGGATATTCAAAGCAAGAGGTCATGGGATTTTGCACAGAATATATAAAGGATTTTAAAATTTTCAATCTACATGTATGGGATGATGACGAAGAAGAGACAGTTTCAAGTGAAGTATTAGAAAGCAATGGATGTCACTTCAAGCTATCACATCAAGAAAGATGTGCGATACATGCATATATTCTTCAAAACAAATCTTCTTTCGATAAGTGGTGCAAGTAAAAAAAAATTGCACAATAATTTATTTACTCAATTGCATTTACACATTTATATTATTAATCTTACTATTTGTACATTAATATTCTATGTAGAAAATATGAAGATGACAATCAAGCTTGGATGCAACATCAACCTCAAAAGCACAGACATCATGTTGATTTGATTGGAGGTGATTCTTTTCCAAAATTTGAAGAATGGATTGCTAATGTAATCAGTAATGCAAAAGAAGAAGGTCAAGATATAACAACGGAGGAAAGTGAGCTTTCACAATCTCCACATTTATGGGCTATGTGTTTCACTAGAATGTAGGCCTATGGTAGTCATTTAAGAGTGGAAGAAAAAGACAAAGGAAAGACAAATTGTGATTGTGTTGTTAGTGCTGAATTTCTTCATGAAACTAAGAATAAATTTTATGTTGGATTCATCCAAGAAATTATTCTAGTGGACTATGGTGAAAATAGTCCTATATTATTAAAATGTAAGTGGATTCAACCATCTGCAGTACAATTTGATGAGTATGGATTTGTACGGCAAATACAAGACAATTTTTATCAGAGATAGATGAGCCATATGTTTCCCCTCTTCAAATTAACCAATAATTTCTAATTGATGATGTAAGAAGCCCAGGATGGTCGTATGTCATTCAAACAGAGTCTCGTTCAAAACAAAAAAATTCATGGAAGTTGTTGATATAATGCCTAATGGGCAATATGTTAATTTACAAGAAATATTTGAAGAAGTGGATGAAGACGATGATGGAGTGTTTGAAGAAGACATTTTGATTACCAATGAAGAGACTGGGAGAGATAATGCATTGCATGTCACAGATGAGGATGAGGAAGAAAATCAAGCTGATGCAGACATGAATGATCAGGATTTTGATCTTGCTAGCAATGCAGATGATTATGATGACATGTTTTGTCACCTTAAGAGGTTAGCTTGTCACCTAAACTTTTGTTATATGTATGGTGTAATTTATTATTGAATATAATAAATATTTGAGTATAGGTATGCTTATTCATTATTGTTTTGTTGATACATTTCTGAATGTAATTATCATTATTTTGTTGGTACATTGTATACAAAACCTGAGATGTTCACTGCTGATTTGAAGTGCATTTAAAGTTAGGTTCAATCATTCTTCTTAGTTTTCTTACTTTGGTTAAAAATTTGAAATTAATTTTGTTTAGTTAGAATATAATTTCTTGTATGTCCTATATGTTTTCTAGATGCAAACATATAATGAACATATGTGATTTAATAATACATATAGATATCTTAACATTAGGTAAACTAAACCTCCTCATTACAAACAAAGAAATGATCTCTTAGGTCTAACTGACATTGAAAACTAAAACTGAGAGACTGGAAAATTAGAAAATTGTTCAATCTAATAAAATGATATCTAAAATACTACATTCATAACAAAATCCAATACTACACTACCGCAGCAATCAATAGAGGTATGTGTGAGATGGAGGGACATATGGGTCAATGTACAAATGCTTACCGCAATATCGTGGGAACCAAATATGAATACCGCGGGGTGGCGATGAGAACATGTTAACAACTAAAGTAAACCGCAGCCTTGTAAGGGGTAAACAGTGACACTGTGGTATGGCGGTGAATAATCACTCAACTGCTAGAATTAACCCATTGTCCCATAGGGGTCCAAAGGGGTGTGCGTGGGGTGGTGGTACTGCTAACCCTACCATACCGCTACCCTGCAATGGTCTTGATATGACAGAGCGGTATGGTGGTGAATAGTCACTCAACTGCTAGAATTAACCCATTTTCTTGCGAGAGTCCAAAGGGGTGTGCACGGGGTGGCGATACTGCTAACACTACCCCACAGCTGTCTTGAAATGACAAAGTGGTACTATAGTACAAGATTTCAAAGCATTTAATGATTACACCGTTCAATTTCCCAAGATCAAAGGCATGTATTCAAACTCAAAATATGGGCAGATTATAAAATATTTTACACGAATTGACATTAATAGTGAGGTGATCAAGCTCAGTAGCAAATATTACTTGGGAATCGATGACATTTTGGCAATCATTCACTCAACTCAGCATACCAAAGGCAAGGGAGTTCAAGTGAGAATTCAAGCAGGAAGGCTCTACAACTATTATTCTGTCAAGTAAGTTCACAAAAACCCTCTATAGCAAGTGTATAAGAACTAAATTTTCCTCTACAAGTAGACACTTAAAGAAATCAAGTAGGAGTAAATTTTTCATCATGCCACCCAAAATAAGTCAACTTGCGAGTAAAAATGAAGAGTCCACAATTTCTAAAAGAGAGAAGAGGTCCCTACAACAATCATTTTAGATGTGTTACCTAATTCTCTAAACAAAGGATTCAAAAATGTGTTTAGAGATACAACCCATGGATGTAGAGACCCAATTATCCCTATCTCAGGGTGGGATATGTTTTGGTACTTCTATGAAAAAGGGGATGACAAGATTCCAGTTTTGAATCCTTGAACCTTAGATTTGGCCAAATTGAAAGTCCCAAATGTCTTTGTAGATGTTGAGTTTATTAAAGTATTGGCACAATATTATTACCCAACTACCAGGACTATAAGAATGCTAGACGGTTCACCATTAGTGGTGTTGACTAAAGAAGCAATTATAGAGTGTTTTATGTTAAACAAGCAAGCTATCACTAAGATCAACTTGGACAAAAGTGAGGAGGATTATAGGATATTGAAAAAAACCTACAAGAGTGATGAACTTCCTTTACATCTGAAAAGGGGTGTAAACAATAGGGGGATACCTATCTCCCCCTCCCAAATTGAGCCATTTTCCATAGAAGACTTCCAAGTATATTTCAAAAGAACTTATTTTGCTTTGTGCTAAGTGTTTTGAATAGATGTTGAAGAGAGGATGCCAACCTATCTCATGATGATGGCAATGAAGATACAAAATATTGAAGTCAACATTGAGTATGACTTTGCTGCTGAAATTGAGAAAGGGCTACATGAAGGAATTTTGCAAGAGAGAACTTAGCTCCCATCACTTTCAGGAAATACTCTTTGCTATGTCATTTAATATTGTACCAAAATAAAAATAGATGGACTAAAAGAATGTGTTTGGGAATGACTAATGATGAAGGGAATAGGTTGCCTGTACAAAACTAGTGTTACATCTGGGATAGTAGATGTAAAAATAGTGATTATGTAATATTTCATGATGATTTCGTAATAAAGGTCATGGCCAGTCTTGGTCATATTTCACCAAGATTTCCTAATAAAATCATGCAAGTATTAAGACCTTTAGCATTGAAGCTAGAGCAGGGACACACTCACAATTTTGATGACGGTTCTTCTTAGCAGACCAAACAATAATAAGGGTCTATGGGTGTCCTCAAGCCCCACATGTTTTACCTAAATTTGTTTCTATTTGAATTTCATTTTTAGAATTTATGTGGAAAATGTTATGGATGGAGCAAGATGTTATGAAAATACAGAAAAAGGGGACATTCCTCCCTAACCTAACTCAATGTGAGGAGCTATTTGTAGGGTCTGACACTCTTGAAGAACTGCAGAACTATTTGAAGATGAGGTATTTATTGAAGTCATAAGGAGAAAGGGTCTTTGATCCTAAAGGGAATATTAATTTTATAAAGTAGAAACTTCTCACTAAAGTTGGGATTACCCATGTAATGGATTACGAAGATGTAATAAGAAATTGCTTTACACCTGATGAAGTTTTTCAAAGGAAGAGGAAGTGGGAAATCATAAAGAGGATTGAGGAGGAGAAGAAGAAAAGGGACACTGGATTCCAAGGATTCTATGTTGAAGAAGGGGATCCTATCAAAAGGATGAACTTAATAATTGACAACTTTGAAAGATTATATGTTGAACCAGAAAAGAAACCTAAAGGTTGATCTTCAAAACCCTCCAAGATTCCCATCAATCCAAGTGGTATTGTAATCATAGAGCCCCTACTAGACATTGCCACAATACAATCAGAAGCATCCCTGAGCAACCAAGTCCTAAAGGTAGAAGACACATGGAGTGGCCCCCTTAGTGGAATATGAAATAAGTGGAGTAGGGGATACTGAAGAGGTAGCCAATGTACTTTTAAAAATGATGAAGTGATCAGCCACCACCTAAGCTTGCAATTGATGCTCACAAACTAGAAGAAAGAGTGGATGTACATGGGCATAATGAACAAGAAGTGCATGATGATGAAAGGGTGATTGTTTCCCTTAGATTTATTCAAGATGATGAATTTATTCAAACTCCCAAGTTTAAGGATTTTTGGTTTAAGATGAAAATGAAGTAATTTGAGGAGAGACTCCAAATTAATGAGATGGGCACTGAGGAGTCACAAAATGACCAAATTATTGCCCAAAATTTTGAAGAACTCTAGATTAATGAAATTACTGTTAGCCCCCAAAAATCAAGAAAATTGGTCTTAGAAAGTAATATACTAATTATTCCTGGGATGGAGTTAAAAAATATATTCTTACTAGATCAAGTAAGAAGCCAAGAAGATCCCATGTTGGTTTATAAATTCAATTCAAATGAGGGAATGAGTGGCATAGGTTACAATCCAAGACTTGAAGCCCTAGACTTTTGGACAAAGCAAAAAAGAATAGAAAAACCAAGATTTCTTGATGTTGTAAAAGAAATGAGAGGGACTGTCATGGTAAAGACATTTCAAGACACATCAGCATTGGAGGTAACTATTATGACAATACACTTGACAATGTTTACTAGGGATGTGGTTAAAGCTACAAAGCTTAGATTGGCAGAATATGAGAAAGCATAGATTGATCTGAATGATGAAGTGAATAGTTTATTCATAGAAAATGTGAAATTGAAAGACCAATTAAAGGGAGAAGGTCCTTCCCAAAGCACAGAATTAACAGTATACCAGCCCCCTACCATCCAGACTAATATAGGTGCAATCATTGTTGAACAAGTAAATGTGCTAAAACAATAAATTGAGAAGTTGAAAAAGACTAATGAAGAAAAAAAGGAAAGAGCAAAGAGAGAAAACCTCAGGGTGTTGGAACAGATCTTGAAGCATAGGGTTAAACTAGTTGTGGAAAAATTGGAAAATGTGTAAGAATGTTATGTCTCCTTGTCACAGGCAGTAGATTAGATAAAGGCCCATGTACCTATATTGGACCCCTTATTCAAGAAATGGCAACCTGTACATCACACCTTAATGACTTTGTGTAGAATGTTACAAAGGAGTGTTGAGTCCCCCACAACTTTAAAGCATACTGAGCAAATGGTCATAATGGTCACAGATGAATTTCAATACATATTTGTAGAAGAGCAAAAGATCAAGGCAAGAATGGATTCATTTCACACACTAAAGCAGTGGTTTGTGCCTAAGATACTAAGGGATGATGATCAACTGAAAGGCTCCAAGGATTGGATAGATGAGTTTAGCAAAATTATTCCCAACTGCCTCACTAATTTACAAAAGGATAGTGAGATAAATCTTCACCACCTCAATTTAACCTTGGATGGAATAATTGCACTAGATGTAGGATACTCAAAATTCATCATGAATGGAAAACAATTATTAGACAATAGATGGAAGAGTCACTTGGCTCACACACAAAAAATATAGGAGTAAAAATGGCCTCATTATTACACAATGTACCAATGGGAGCAAACATATCTAGCTCCCCCAGAAGAATAGGCCTTGCAGTGATGTACCAAGCCTTGTATATACTATCATGGAGATAGGACCTTGCCAGATATGAATGATCACAGGTACCTTACGATGATTAATGGACTTTTGTATCTTGTGAGTGCTCTAGACTTCAACATCTGATCATTTCTCTTCATTTCTCATCTTTCATTATTTTTATGTAATCCTATGTAAACAACGATAATTAAGACTTTTTGATTTATGTTAAAAGTGGGTAATTGAAATTACACTTTTTGACATGTCAGTCAGGACAAAATTTTGAAACATATTGTAAAATCTTTTTGAAGATCAATAGAATGAAGTTATAATTGGTGGCCGAATTTTGGTTTCAATTGTTTGTTGAAGTGAATTAATGAATTCTATCTTGTTGTCTCCAGTTTGATCTTTCCTTGTTATTTAAATCAATATATCAAGGTTATATCTGGTTTATCAAAACATATTTGTTGTCAAACAATTCATTTTGTACTACATTTTGGTGTCAAATATTTGGTAATTATGGTTAGTTTCATTACATTCAAATTATGAATTCTGGGAAATTATATACAGTAAATAGATTGATGGTTGTTTGGATAGTGAAATTAGCTCTCTTAGAAATTAACTGAAATATCTTGTCTTGAAATATCTAGAAGGATTATTTTAATTAAAGAGGATTATGTGGTTATTTTTCTAACAATGATTAATAATGATTTTACAATGCAACTAGCTTGCTATTTTCATTCAAGATACAACTCATGATCAAAGTCAAGCACATACCAAGAAGATGGTACTCTACTTCAAACCCTCAACCTCACTTAGTTTAGTCTACTTACATGGGGATATTAAGGAAGCTTCTAAATAATTAATATATATCATTTGTTGTTTGTGAAGGAGAATCATGTGAGATCCAATATGGCAGTGGATCAATATCTTGTTTCTTAAGGAAAGATGATGTCACAGTTGGGAAACTTGTTGTGAAACATCAGGTTAGTAATTTTTGGATGTTAAGGCTGCCCAATTGGATATCAAAGATATTTTCTCATCAACTTAATTTGGAATTTATGTATAAATAGATTCTTTCATGGTGTAGGTCTTTACTAAGACAACACATGAACTAGGGTTGACATTTTTGTTGTCTAAGTCTGATGGCATTCTTGGGCTTGGTTTCCAGGAAATTTCTATTGATAATGTTGTTCCAGTCTGGTTAGTTTTGATAGCCTTCATTCTATAATCTGAGTTTATCACCTTTCTTAAATTTTGAACAAGGTTTTGAAATCAAGGGTTTAATATGCATATTCCATGCCTATGTTGAACACTCTGTTTAAGGCATTTTTTGACAAGGCAATAGTTTTTTAATTGATTTATCTTTCTGTTGTGTTTGGACTTACTTTTGTAAACTTGCAATATACAATTCACTTTATTCTTTCTAGATTGAAACTAATATTAATTTTGTTGGTTGTATTGAGACACAACTTCATTCATGGAGGAAAAAGGGAGCACCCTATTGCTCATATCAGATGGCACGTTGCATGAGGATGAAAGATTCTAGTTGGGTTATTGTTGACTACAATGAAGGAGAGAGCTTCATATATGGGACACAATCAACACTCTCCTTCTTAGATTTTACACGTTACAACTTTCTCTAGGAAGATTTCCCACATTGTAGAAGTTTTGAGAGCTGAAAGGGGCATATGCTCACATTGAAGGGCTCCAAGCATGTGTTTCCATCATTGCAAAAGTTTTGTGGAAAAGTTTATTTTTTGCAGTCATATTTGTGCAATATTATAACTCAAATTTTCAATCTTGTGACTGAAAATAAAAATTGTAACTCTATTTCTAAGTTGTAACTAGAACACCTTTCTAATATTAATAAAGTTCACTAATTTTTCCTTCTCAATGGTTGTCTTATTGTGTGCAATTGATGATTGATGTGTGTTTTTGTGTTTTATGTTTAAATCCTCAAATATTAGTCAATTAAAATGAATAAATATACTACTAATTGACGTCAATTAATAATTAAATTGACTAAATATACTACCAATTGATAGAAACTAGTGAACAATGAATAAATATGACTAGATATATGACCATTGAAATCAATGAATAAAAATGACTAAATAAGTGACTAGTTAACAACAATCAATGACTAAATATATCAGTGAATTAAAAAAATGACTAAATAAGCGACCAGATTACAGCAATCACTAACTAAATCAACAACTAAATAAGTGACCAGTTAAATATATCAATGAATAAAAAATGACTAAATAAGTGAACAAATTACAGCAATCAGTGACTAAGTATATCAGTGAATAAAAAAATGACTAAATAATGACCAGATTATAGTAATCAATGACTAAATATACTACCAAATCGATCAATCAAAACAACCAATAAATGACTAAAAATCGTTTAGTCATCATTCTGGTCGTGTTATAAATGATTGGCAATAAACTACTAATGGTCGCATGACCAAGTTCAATCATTTATAAGCAATTTTTAGTAGTTTTTTCAGTACTTTATTATTGTTTTTGTACTAGTGGATCAAAAAAAATTCAAACCAAGTGAACTACGAGCCTCTGCATGTACAACATAGGAAAGGATTATCTTTGATGAGCCCCTGAGGCCCTAGGTTAGTCCCCTAAAAACAACATCATAAAACTAAGAGAAAATCCACAAAGTCTTACTCCATCATCACAATTCGCAATAAAATTTCCA
>VDFB02000755.1:0-12891 GCA_007258455.2 Sequoia sempervirens | reverse complement strand
AAGATGCTCGCATGATCTACTTGAAGTGGGGTCACGAAGAAAGGAGGAGGATCGGTGAGGAGATGATTTCCCATGTTGCTCTTGTTCCAAGTATTTTTTCTATCAATGCGGGTGATAATCTGCGGGAGGACATCGTACTAAGGCCGTTATAAGAACGAAAATCGGACAACAGCCTTGCATCGTGTGGAACTCGTAGCTTATCTCACTGGCGGAGGAACTCATTCGGGTCTCCGCTTCTTCTACACCATTTCGTTGGGCATCTCTTTAATGGTGGTTTTTCCCTCCCCTTAGGCATGCGGCCATATTGATAATAATTTGTTATCAATTTTCACCAAGGGAGGGTGGTTATAGCATGTCAGTGGTTCATTAGAGAAAAACAACCCAAGGAGATAACATCTCAGATTTGAAGCATATGGGGGTCCATTTAATATCTATAAGTTCCTGGGGTATATTTAAGAACAAGGAGGACAACGGGTGATACCAGCGTGATGTAATCATAATAAATCATTCCTTTAGCCATGCTACCTTTAGACGATGCCATCCCACCCAAAGATGCCCGATGGAAGTTCCTTGTGTGGGGTCCAGCTATAATGGTTTCGTTTGATACCACCTCATCCTCTGCATTAATAGTGGTGTTCCCATACCACCTTCCCGTATCCCTTTCCCCGCGCTCTCCCAACAGCATTCTTCTTCTCAGGATCCATCCCTCCTACAATCGTGTGGGGCAACGCTTTCATTTCTGCCTTCTGAGAGGCTCTTCTCCACGTGGAGGACATTTAGTTATGGTGCCTTTATCGAATGTTTTCTTGTTTTGTCACAAAGGTTTCACTTTGTGGGAGATTGAGCAGTGCCATTAGGTAACTCAAAACTAACAGCGAACGAATTCTACAAAGCCACTAATACAAAATTGCTAAAATTTCACAAGTGGTGTGCAGTAGTAGCTACTCCGCACCTATTTTATGAGAATCTTCCATGTGCTTTGCTTGATCTCAGTTTGAGCGACTGAATAATAAACGTGGGTTGGCCTTGTAATCGAGCGTTGTGGTCCCATATGAGTATTGACAGAATGACTTAGGCAGGGTGATTGGTACCTCAAAATCAATAGCGATGGGAACGTTTGCGTGGGTACCAAGAATTCAAATGGTGGCATAGGAAGAACCAGTATATGGATTTTATCAAAGGATTTAAGTATTCAAAGATTGGTTGATTCATAACCATCTCGTTTATGCCTCTTGAGCCGCTATGAGGTGCATTCAAGGCTCCTCTCTCGAATGGAATGGAAACCCATGATGATTCCACAAGTGATGAACATCAAAAAAGTGAGATTATAATCAACCATAGGAGGAACGAGTGGTGCTGAAATAGCAGAAACTGAGTGACGGGATGATAATAGAAGCTTTTCTCGCACAGAGTTCATCATAAAATCTCACTGATACTTGACTAATTTGGTTGGGGCAAATGCATTACAACCATAAGAATCGGTAGAGATGCCAGCGGCGTGGCCATTTGTTCACCCCGATTAAACAAAGAAGGAATTCTATGAAAGAATATTCAATAACGAATGAGGAAGGGAATAATTGTGCATTACCAAAAGAGTTGTCATCTCTCCCACCATTTTGAGTGACGGAGAATGAATGTGTGGACTCCGTATGTTTTTTTGGCCGCTATTTTCATCTAGCTCTGGTCGGCCTTCACAAATGAACTTTGACTGTGCAGAATCCGCTATCCTTGATGTTGTATGGGGAGCCTTCCCCAGACTGCCGCCCATAGTGCCCATCCCCCACAACACGCACTTCTCTTTTTTCATCGGGGATGGGAACGATGGGGTTTTATTAAGCAAAGTCATGATCACATTATTGTATATCTAGGATTCAGATAAGAAACCTAATTTCTTCACGGAATAATGAATTTAATGATTCAGGGCAATTCCCAATCGGAGACCTAGGGGGATTTTGAGGCGTGCGGTAAGAAAAGAAAGAATCTAAGCGACATGCAGAGGGTATATTTAAAATGATGAATTTAATCAATGGAATTCCCTAATGGTTTTGGTGTGCCTCATCTTAGAAGAGTGGACCAAGACGAACCCCTCAATGATGGAGGTCAGCTAAGGGAATTCGAGCAATGGTTCGAGCACGGGCATATTTCAAAATTACATCTAAAAGGAGGATCCAAAGATTCTATTAAAAGCTCAATTTATATTTTAAGTAAAGCCTAACTGGTTCTGTTTGTTGTGCAGGGAAACTAGTTGAAGATTATCAAAGTGGCCAGTATATGAACACTCATCGTGGAGGACCCTTCAAACAAGATGAAGATGGAAAATACTATGCCATAACAGTTCGCAAATGGAGATCTAAGGCTGCTAAAATAGGGAATTTGCTTACTTATGAACGACTATCAAAGAGAGACTGACGTGCATCAGGGATGGCTAATGCATTTAACAATGATGCAAATTTGCGAACAAGACGCACTTGACTGACTAAAGAATGCTACAAATACATCGAGGCTAAGGTAGCCTATAAACGGTTTCAACTACGCAAAAGGGCAATCAACTAAAATGACAAACTGCCACAAAGCTGACGTGGCACCAGAAGACAAAATAAGAATGAGACAAATGATGTATTTGAAATTGTTGATAATGGGGGTAGGTGAAACTCCTAATGTAAATAAATCTAATCCACTCATTGTAAAACCAATCCTAGCCATTCATTTGGCTTTTGAAAAACTATAAATAGGGGTCTCCCCTTCATTTGTAAATGGTTGGGAGAACTGGTGTAAAGGAATTTTACAGCAATAGAAAGAAACATTGCATGATTTATGGGTATTTCTTTTGAGTTTTTTCATTATGCATGCATGGTTCTACTTCCATGTTACTTTTAGTTAGTTTCTTGAGTGGAAGTGATAATGGTGTTTGTTGTTACAGTATTTGATGAATTTCCATCTCATGCTTTTTGTGGTTTGTTGATGATGAATCACTTTGTAAAGCTAGTTTGAGCTTCCTTACTTCATTGCTGCAACTTAGTTCAATTGCATGTTCATGATGTGTGTGTGCAATCTGAAAATCTGCAGTCCTTAGAAGATTGCACTGGTTTTGTGTAACTATAGGTTCCTCTTGGCCAAGAAAAACCCAGTTTGGGAAGTTTGTCTACTGTAGTAGCCTCCATGATTATTGTTCATTCATAGCTTAGGTCTAGGAACTTCTCTCTTCCCCCCAGATCTTCAATTCTAGGTCTGAGATAGTTAAGTTCAGTTTCAGATTTTCCATAAATGTAGTGCAAAAAAACAACAAAAAGATGAAATGCAAGACCTAGGTTGAAATGAAAATTTGTTTTTATTTTCAAACGAAAATGTATGAGATCTAAATGAGATGCAAAATGACTAATTTTTTTTATTATTCAAATTTAAGAAACGCAAAACAATGCAATTCTAAACCCTAGATGAGATGCAAGATTGCAATGAAAAACAAGAAACCTTAAATGAGATCTTAATTCAATGCAAATCCAAATGCAAATGAATGAAAGATCTAATCTAAATACAAAAGAAACTTCAAAAATAAAAAAATTGTAATGCTTGATATGTCGGGTTCACCATTATGTTTCATGTAAGAATATATGGTTCATCAAAATGAGTCAATCAAGATAATGAACCACTAATTTTTAATGCTATGAAACATGCAATTATGAGGGAAAAAATATACAAATAACAATTAGAAATGATATCTAACTGTTATAGAAAATATGAGGGAAGTTTTTAGAGCATAAAAATGTGTGTACCTTGTTAAGAACTTGTTGTTTTTAAGCCACACAAGACTCATTCGCCTTTAGTGGTGAATGGGTCCCTGTTAGGTTTTTCGAAACTAAGATCAGGGTTCTATTCCTTGATGTTTGCACTCTCAAAGTCATAGTTATTAGCTTCTATAAGTTTGTGGGTGATCCTATAACTTCAAATGTTTGATTTTTCACTTTGAATGACAACTTTTGCAACATGAAAAATTTGAAAATTTTCCTCCAAACTTGCTCCACTTTATCTTCAACCTTTAATTCTGCAATTAGACACTCAAGAGGAAGAAAAACTTGTTGTTTCTTAGAGAATGGTGGTTTTCCTTTGACAAACCCCTTGTAGGTAATTAAACCAAATTATGAAATGAAGCATGAAACATGAAATAATGAGGTGTTGATACCTTGAAAGATGTGTTGTAATAAAAATCTATAATCTGACATGTAGTGGCCATGAAAAATGTAGATATTGGATCCTTGAATATGATGTGAACAATGCTTGCAAGTAGATCATCAATGCTACATCCACTTCTTAGCTCAACAACACACATGAATGCATCAAACCCTAGTCATGATGAGATGATCTTGATTTTATGCAATAGAATATTGAAATATTCTTTGAAATTCCTTGAAAATGCTCTTGTAATTCTCTAGAATACTCTCTTGAAATTGCTAGAATGCTTCATAAACTTCCTAGGAGAAACAATGTGAATTAACCATGAAATTCAAATAATTCAAGCCAACATCAAATCTGGAAGGACACTTTATTGAAATCCCACCAAAATTAAATTTGAAAAGGGGGTCCTCATTAAGGTAGGACCCATTTTTGACCTAGGGTGAATGGGTCCTGCTTTAGTTTTCTAGGACCTAATCATAACAGATGGAAAGTGCAGTAAAAACCCATTTTAGATGAACTCAAAAAGGGAGGTTCTACTAAGGGAGGACCCCCCCATTCACCAGTAAGGGTGAGTGGGTCCTAGCACCATTTTCCAAGACCTATTTTTTCCCAATTAAATGTTATATTATTTAAAACATGGGTGCCAGGATAGATCTTTGGGAAATGTCATAATTGAGGCTTCAATTTGAACTAAAGGGGTTAATTAACTCCAATTAACCACACTTAATTAAGACCACCCTATATAGATGAGAAAGTTATTTACAACACTTAAATAAGGTACAACTTTAAATAAATTTACTAAGAAGGGGCCCATTGAGCTTAATTAAGTAAATAAATTCTAGAAAAGTGTGTAAGTGTGTTACAAAACTTCACAAGACCTTTGCAAAGGACTAATTAAGGAATTTTTTAATCAAATAAAAGGTCCTAGAATTATGTGAATGTGTAAAAAACATTACAACACCACTCCAAGATGCAATTAATTCCATTTTATGTCAATTATCCAGATCAAGTGTGAGAAAGGATTACTTTTTTCAACACTACACTTCATAAATAAGCATTTACAATAAACTAGTTTTCCTCTAGATGGTAATTTAACCCAAGTTTTGAGTATAATAATTATTTAAGGAATCAATTTCTTCTTACATGGATTTCTTCTAAGACTCTTTTTTAATTTCATCTATGTTTTGTTGGAAGAATGAAGAAGGTTCCCTTCAGGTTTGTTGTCATTGATGCCAACATTGGTTGGTAACTAACTAAGTAAACTATGTGTCCATATTGACCTGATATTTTGGTCTGGAAATCTTCTTAGTAAAATTAAATCATATGAGATTTTTATATGTTTCTCAAGAGTGTCAATTATAGGTATAAATGAGTTTTCAACAAGTTTTTCTAATCTAGTTGAGTTATCCAAGTGACATTAGTTTGGTATTCTTTTGGCTGACAAGCTTAAGAACTCCTTATCCTTCGTGTGTTCCTTATTAGGTCTAGGCTGACCTAATGTTTTCACAACATGTTTTGTTATGTGTGCTAAAAGAAATTTTGTATTGAACCGATAAGAAATTTTGAGTTTTAGGTGTTTAGATTCAATTAGGCTGACCTAATTAACAAAGGAAAACATGACCATGTATATATGTGTGTGTATGATGGACAAATATATATATAGACATAGAGTATGGTAAGCAAGTGATGCGACAAGTGTAATAGTGTGAAGTTACTAATGTTGTTTGTACACTAGCAACCAAAGTAGAATTTTGGTATTATTAGAGCTTAATCAAAACTATTTTCTACACTCTATAGGTGCACTTCTCTAGTTCACTTTTGGAAATGAGCCACACCTTTTTGTATCTTGGCTATAAGCCATATTTTTTATTTTGGCAGTGATCCTTTAAAAGGACAGTGATTCCTGGTAGTGATTCCTATAATATATTACAACTAGCTATAATATATTATGAGCTAATCCTCACCATCATTTTTCCCACCTTGGGTTTTCCACATAAAAATCTTGGTGTCAATGTGTTATGATCTCTTTTATGTTTTGGCTCACTATTGTATTTAGATGTGGATTGATAATTGGATGGTTAATTATTAATTTTTCTAGTAGAATACTGATTCACTCCCCCTCTAGATATTCGATGTATTCAACAATTGGTATAAGAGCTCAGTTCCTTTGAAAAAGTCTTACATCATGAGGAAGGTCCCAAAATTTGAATACATGGCTGGAAAATACTATCTATTCCTCTAAAAGAAGACTTTGTATCAAAATAAATCAATACCACTCTTGAGGAATTGGACAAAAGCGAGGATGAGAAGAAAAATCTAAAAGGAAATCTAAAGGAAGCAAATGATTGCATCTGGAAGCTGAGAGAGAAAATTAAAAAGTTCAAGGAAAGGCATAGAGAAGTTAGTGATCAACTAGAAAAGGCTAATGAAGACATTACCAGACTAAAGGTACAAGTAGAAGAGAAGAAGAAAATTGAGGAATGTAAAAAAATTGAGATTTAGATCAAATTTAATGAATTTACAAAGCTTGATCAAGAAGCACGGTAACCCTTAAAGCTGATCTAGAGAAAGTGAAAGCTCACAAAGAAAGATTAAAGACAATTTCTACAATGCTTGTTGAGTTGATTACATCTCAGAAACCTTCCAAGGATAAAAGTGGTCTAGGACTTGAAGTAGGACAAAGCTCAAAGGCTAAAATAGTTTCCAACAAAGTGAACAATAAAAGGAAATTTCAAGGAAATACTTATCAAATCAAGAATCAAAAGAACAATACTAGAAGAATTCCTATTCGATAGCCTAATGCTCAAAGGTACCCATATTTTAATGGTTTTTATTTCTCATTCAATAAATTTGGACATAGAGTAACAAAATGTACAAGTAGGATGAACTAGAATATATTGAGTCAGATTGTTGGATTCTTTACTAGAAAATGATATGTTTGCAACAAGTTTGGACATAGAGCTACCGAATATACAAGCCAAATGATGATGAGCAAGTTTAATACTAACAGAAGGATTTAGTTTTTTCAAGGCTATAGTTACACATGCAATATATTTGGACACAAGGCTAATCAGTGCAAGTCAAGGATGAACACAAATTCATTTGATCAAGGATATGTTGTGTGGTACACTTGCAACAAACCATGACATATTTCAAAATTTTGTAGGAGAAAAATTTGGAAGAAACTTAACCCAAAACTAAAGAAAAAGCTTGTGAACAAAGTAGATCCTGAAGAAGTAAGGAAAAAAATGGAAAAAAAATTGAGAAAGAAGGAAGAACCTGAGAACAAGGATTAATCAAATACCCATGTATCTGCATCCAATGTAGATAACTCTTCCAAGAATTGAACCTAGTAATGGTTTCAAGGGGATCAGTCACAAAAAAATATAACAAGCCCTTGATATATGTGGTGTTAGGTAATGACACAAGGAAATGTGATGTGAGCCATCATTTTGAAGGCATTGGAGAAAATTCCAACATAAAATAAGAAAACCAAGAGAATTACAGAGTTCCTCTTAGTTCACAGTGTGTTTCATAAAGTGGTTGGTAACTTTAAAGTTGAAAAATAATAAATGTGAATTAGGGAAAAATTCGTAAATAATAAAGCAAGAGACTAAGTTAAACAAAAAAAAAATTGAAATTTTTGGAAGAAGCAATGCAAGCTGAAGAGAGATTGAAGATGATTTAGTGCATCATACATCGTAACCCTAGTTCTCAACAAGTAGCAAAGGTATTCTATGTTAACTAAATTCTATGGATTTTGAAGTTGAAGAAAACTTTTGTCAAGCATTTTCAAGATTGTTTGGGAAATACGTCCATGCCTTCTATTTTGGAAATCTCTAAGAGGTCCCAACCTAGATTCAGAAGATGTTCATGGAAAGTATATGAAAATGATCACATGGGTGTGTTCTAGCACATTCCAAGCCATGTGCTACCCATTGAAGACCCAATAACTTAAATTCATCAAAAATTTGAAGAATTCAATCATCCGGAGCTAAAGGCTTTGTTGGACAATGAGCTGACTAATGATTTACTGTTTAAGGTGGAATATGAAAACCTAGTTCGAATGAAGCTAAATGCTTGGAACTGGTTTGCAAAATTATCTAGTGAGAGTGAGGCATTGAAGTTTGTTAGGATGGCCCTCAATAGGATTCATAGCAATCTTGTGTGAATAATTGAACTAGGGATTATCAAGGAGGAAATTTGAGCTATTACTAGTCTTCATGACATTGGTTCCATTCTAGCTCTAAAAGCCATGAAAAATAATGAAGTCACAAGGTTGACTAATGCTAAGTTTTATAGGAGAGCTTTAAAGACAAAGTCTATTGTAAACCCTACCATCATATACATTGCCATCATGATTAGGAAAAAAATCTACTTCACTAATTGAGAAAATTCAATATTAGCCACGACAATTCACACTTCTTATGAAATGGTGGTGAATTGAAAGGATTTTGATCTATGTGAGTTGCTTAGATTGCAACTTATGGAAAACCTAAGTATGAAAAAGGAAAAGAAGCATGTTTTTTAAATTTGGCACTCTAATTGTTTGTCTGTTATTCTATTTCCTAGGGGAGTTACATGGAAGAAAAAGTATAATATGGGATAACTCCAGGTCGATTGCTCATCATATTTTTTACCATCTACACATTTTGAGTGATTTTAGGGCACATAACAATGCCCTAACTGCCTTCTTTGTATTCTTTCATAATGAAATGCATGAAAGAGAAAGGATTCCAAGGAGTTTGGTGAAGAAGTATGAGAAGGAGATAGCATTTCTTCTATCTAAAGATGAATGCATCATTGAAGCTGTAGAACCCAGAACTTGATGGATTAAACCTCTAGGATATGATATTGAAGAAAAAGTGGTAGAGAGGTACATTGAGGTTCTGTTGGATAATCCTAAGAACCCCTCTCTACCTAGGAATGGTACATATTGAGATAAATCTACTGAAATTCATCTAGAGGCTACTGCATCTAAAAGATGAAAGAAGGTCAAAGCTTTCTTCCATGTTGTAACATACACTAAGGATGATATAGAAAAATTGAAGGAGGTGATTGATGAAATGAGAGCCAAATCTGTTGAACTACCCTCCAGAACTAGTAAATCAAGAAGACTATCTTCTGGTGCAACTCTAGCACCTATTTCCAGTTTTTCCACCCCTAGTGGTCCTAATATTGAGAAAGGGAAAAGGAAAGAATAAAATTTCCCTATATCTATTGATGTTGGTGCCCCTGTCATTCCCAGTACCATGGCATCTAAGACAAAGGACATACCTATTGTTGCACCATCTGCTACTTCAGGAAGAAGAAGAATAAAAAAATGTTGATAGGAAAAGAAGTTTGAGTGATGTTGTTGAGGAAGAAATTGAACTTGGATTAGAAAAGGATCAACAACTGAAAAGAAACAAAAGAGGTAATACCTCTGGTGAAGGAACCAAAACTAGAGTTGATATTTCCACTAATGAGGAGATAGAGGAAGGGGAGGATGCTTACCAAATCCATGTGTTGTCAATCAAGATTGCACCCTAGCTAAGCTTGACTTAAATATCCTATTGAAACATGGAAACATTCTCGAGCTTTGGGTAACTTATGATGAGAACGAAACTCTAGAGAGAGTTGGTTCCCCTAGCAGATCACCTAAAATAATGACTTTCTCTAAGGAAAGTCATTAAAATATATCTTGAAATGAAATCCTAAACCTGAAGGGTGATGCACTAGAACTTTAAATTTATTCACTAACTCCACTCATAATCAGTTCTCAAAGAATTAACTCTCACAATATCATAGGAAACACACAACAAAAAATGATTTGTATGAAGGTTCAAAAACCAAACACAACATACAACCTGCATTATGTGAAAATTTTGCACATACCTTTACAATAATGAGACATAACAAAGGATTCAATTCTTAGGATAAAAATGAAATATCAAAATCACTAATGCAAAATGAGACAAAAAATTTCAGATAGAAATGCTTTGCTACTTTTACTGATATGATAGGAGGGTAAAAGTACAAAGCTATGTCACACTTTTATAAAGGAACCGACCAACACTGATCCAACTTTTAAACTTGAATCACTAAAATGTGATATATATGTTTTAAATTTTTAAATGATGTAAACTAATAAAATATATTTTTTTTAATATATTTTATGTTTTTATTTATTTAAAAAAATTAAAAAATTATGTGAATATATATTTTATAAATTAACACTATAATTTAATTGTTGATAAAATGCTTAGAAAATGAAGTTACATGAGACACCAATCTTTATATAGTAATTTTTTTTTCCTTCATTTTTTTGTTTGTATTTATAACTTGAAACTTTAGGGCATGGATATATTTATTTCCAATTTTGATAAATATATATTTTTCAATAAATATTAAAATGCATGTGTATTAAAACTTAGTTGTTTCCATTTGGTGTCAACTTTCATATTAATTATTTATCCAAAATAGAAAAAAAATATACCATCTTGATATAGATTCTTGTGTCTAGGGCATCATATTTTTTTCAAAATTTTCTATTAAGTTTTACTATTTTTCCTTGACATGGTAATCAACCTAACGTTTTGTGCTGATAACCTACATTTAGTAAAAATAAAAAAGAAACTATAAGTAATTATTAAACTATTAAAATATATGCATTTTTGAAAACTAAACTTATGGATCTACAAAAGGGTATTTTTATATTTTTAAAAAAAATGTTTTTTACATGAGTAGAAGTTGTTGAAACATCAATTTTTCCAAATAATTTTTTTTTTGGTAAATTGGACTCAAAGTGTGCTAAATATGCAATTAGCCAACAATTCTAGCTGGAAAAGTTGTGGACTTATATAACTTAGCAAGAATGAATCTTACAAGATCATGCATTTCACCAAAATTAATTTTTAGTTAAAAGTACTTAAATTCACTTGTGCTAATAAGTTGGTTGAAAGTGTGACATAGCTTTGTGCTGATATCCAAGAGTATAAGAATATGAAAATATGAGTACAAATCAAGGCTTACAAATCTCTCTACAAGTAGTCAAGAGGGAAAGAAGCAAATCTGAACCGAGAAAAAACTAAGTTTTCCTCCAATATATGCCTTCAATATGTCTCCAAGAATGAAAAGGGAAAAATCTAAGTGAACTACTCCTCAAAATAGAAACTCCAGTGCAATTTTTGAGCAAGGGAAAAAAACCTCCAAAATAGGGCCCCAACTACCTCCAAACTAAATAAAAAATGTGGAAACTTTCATTCCAAGAGGATCAATCTAGAAAAGACTAAAAAATTAAGCTTGAACTGATTGAAGAATGGAAATAGAAACCTCAATTTGCTTATTTTTTCCATATTGCACCAAAGAGACTCAAAATGAAATGAGAAAGTTTCTAAGAGAACTACACTCACTCTAGTTTTACTACATAAATAACAATTACAAAGGAAATTTATAGAAACATTACCTTAATATTGTTTTACAATATTGTAGTTTCGATTTACAAAAGAAAGAGACTTGAGTTTGACTTGATTTTTTTCAAAATTTTACAAGGCAAATATGGCTTTGATTTTAATTTTGCCAAGTATACAATATTTCCCTTTGGTACCTGATTTTCTTCAAGAATCATAAAAACCTAAGGCACACTAAGGTATTCAAGGCTTAGACATTTTATTTTCTATCAAAATCATAAAATCAACTAAGGCACATAGCTATGTGATTTTCTCAAAAATTATTAAAAAAGGCATGAAATAAAAGGCTCGACCTAAGAAAGAAGGGGCCAAGGTATTAGTTAAGGCATTGAAATTTTAATTCAATGTGGAAAAAATACTAAGGCCGAATTAGGGAAACATGGAAAACCCTAGAACAAAACCATCGAGCTCCACTTTTTCCTCATTCATTTTTGCACTTGTTTTTCTGGAAGACTCTCTACACACCGTCATCAAGCTTGGATTTGAATGTTCAAGCCTTTTCCTAAGTTTTGAAGCCTTCACAACAAGGAATTTTCATGGTGAGTATCTCCTCTTTCCAAAATATGCAGATATCTTTTCAATACCTCCATTTTGAATGTATTTCTTGGCCTTTTAGCTACAATCATTGATATATTTCTTTTCCTTACATTTTGTTGATACCCTCCCATTGATTCAAGGATGATATTGGCCTTTGTTGGAGCTCTTTACTATGGAATTTGAATGCATATTTTCAACAGGAAACTAGGTAAGCACTTCATTGCTCTAACCTTAGGGTATGTGCAGGACCATCATGGAAAAAATAGGCCCTTAAGTGGCAAAAAATTCAAAAAAATCAGAGTTAGGCAACTTGACACAAAAATTTAAATAATTTATCTATATTATTTCAAAAATATGTAATAATAGAATCTATAGAAAATTGAATGTAGTTTCTAAACTACTAGGTTTTCTTAAAAATAAAAAAACTATTTGGTGAAATTTGAAATTTCAAAGTATTAGTAATTAAATTTCAAGGAAATAATAAGAAGTAGGTGCCTATCTGACCAATTCTAACCACAATAAAATAATAATATTTTTTTATAATGATTTTAGAGATAAGTAGAGGACCTATGTCCGTGACAGATGCATATTTTTTGTAATTTATTTCATAAATAAATAATTAATTATGAATTTTTATTCCAAATTTTAAAAAATATAAAACTGTGATGTTCAATTCTCAATCTTAACTTTAATATCAAAACTTCATGAAATTCAAATTTTATTTTTTAGTCCT
>VDFB02000752.1:0-45296 GCA_007258455.2 Sequoia sempervirens | reverse complement strand
CTGAATCTATCTATTGATATGCTAGTATCATATAGTTGGGAGTGATGAACATTTTGTTTGGAGCAGCCATGCTAAAGTAGATGTATACGCAACATGCAATTGAAATGGTCACCATCTAGAAAATCGGACACATGCACACCAAAGCACTCCTGGCCTATAGGGTATGCAGTGAGAAATGTTATAAAATTTGTGGCAAACAACATAACTTATATTTTTTTGGAAAATTCCATGAATTTTTAAGTCATAACAAATGTGACATATTTTCTAACACTTCCTTACATACCTTCTTGTCCAAAATTGTTGCTTTTGTTTCTTCATCTATATGATTTTACATGAAATATGTGGTACGTAAATATCTATCTAATGAACAACATATTTGATGACTAGAATTATGTAGATTTGCACCTACAAAAGAAACATGGTCATGAGCAAAGAATAATTTCATCTTTATGAATTACATAGCATTGCATTCATCACGCTTAGTTGTCTATCTAGAAATCTACATTCTTGGGAGAATTAAATTTCATTGAAAGAAAGTGAGAGATATAATTAATAATATTTACAAATGGCTCACCACATCTATTTATTGATAATAGGAAATATTTGTATGTACATGTACTATTAGTGGTGTTCAAGAAGAGTGAGTAGCATTGGATCAACTTGTTCAACTATGAAAGAATTTGAAATAGACAATTTATAGTACACTAATTTCCTTGAATGTCTATTGTATCTGTCCAACATTATAAAGGAAAAAATAGAAAGAGTTAAAATAGGATATTTGGAATACATGCGATATTAGAAAAGAATTGTGTATAAAAATTTTACTAAAGAAGTTGAAAAGAGAGCTATGGAAATAATGACAAATACAATGGATAGAATAGAGTATGTTTTTTGTAGGCAAGTACATATGAGAATTTGTGTGTCCATATATATAAGCAACAAGAAATGTACGATGGTAGAATCCAAAATTAGTAGACTGACACTTGTTTTCCTCCCTACCATATTGGCATCATGAAGCCTCATGGGCTCTAGCAAAACCCCCGAGCAAGAAAAGTAGGTAAGGTACATGGAAAATCTCAAGGACTCTTATCATATATCATACAATAACAAAAATAGAGGAATTATAAGACAACTATTGGAAAAAAACTTAAGAATCACAAGTAAGTTGAAATAGACAATTTACAATACACTAATTTGCTTGAATGTTTATTGTATCTGTACAACATTATAAAGGGAAAAATATAGATAATGAATAAAATAGGGTAGCATTATTTGTTGTAAATTGGAACAAATAAAATAGAAGATTTTGAATGCATGGGATACTGGTAAACAATTGTGTATAAGTAATCTATTGACGAAGTTGAAAAGAGAGTTGTTGAAACAATGACAAATATGATGGATAGAGTAGAGTATGTTTTTGGTGGATAAGTGGATGCAAGATTTTGTGTGTCCATGTATATAAGCAACAATAAATATATCACGATAGAATCCAAAAGAACTAAACCCACACTCCCTGTCCTCCCTACCATATTGGCATCATGAAGCCTCATGGGCTCTAGCCAAACCCCCAAGCAAGAAAGGCAGGTAAGGTCCATGGAAAATCTAAAGAACACTTATCATATATCACACAATAACAAAAATAGAGAAATTTTAAAACAACTATTGGGAAAACACTTATGAATGACAAGTAAGAGATGGTTGGAAACTCACATTAAAAAGATTGATACAAGACAAACAATGTCAGCAGATTGTAATGGAAAATCAGGAGAAATGAGTAGTGTGATACATATTAAAACAAGCAAGCTATGTAGCAGTTAGGTTCACAATTGAAGATTTGAGCTACATTATTCAGTAGTAAATACTATAGGAAAAAAAGAGGAATTATAAAAGATCTATTAGGAAAACAATTAACAAATCAATATATACAATCTAAATTTGAAAATAATTAATAATATTTACAAATCGTTGACCAGATCTATTTATTGAAAATGAGAAATTTATGTACTTACATGTATTATTGTTGTTGTCGAACAAGGGTGAGCAACATTGGATCAAGTTGTAGGAGCATTAAATAATTTGAAATAAATGGTTTACAACACACTAATTTTCCTGAATGTCTATTGTATCTATGCAATGTTATAAAGTAAATAATATAGATAGAGTAAAAGAGCTTACCACTGTCTGTTATAAATAGATAGAGATAAAATAAACCCACATTAAAGAGAACTTCAAAATATGGAGAATAGAACATTTCATAAAACATATTGGTACAAGGAAAGAAGTGAAATTGGAAAAGAGCTATTAGGAAAACACTTTTAAGAATCATAGTTTCCTTGCCAATTTAAAATTTGAGTTACATTATTCCCCACTAAATATTTTAGACAAAATAGGGAAATTATAAAACAACTATGGGGAATTGGAAAAAGGAATATCATGAAGAACATTTTATTGTGGGGAAGTTGAAAAGGATGAGGAAGAAAGAATATAATGAAATATATTGATACAAGACATTGCCATCCCACGTAATTAGCAAGCTTGACCTGTTACATAAACAGACCTAGGTAGTTTATTCCAAGGACCTTCAAGTAGGTTAGGGAAAAAAAATATCATGAACCATATTGATAAAAGATTCGACTTATGTTCTTTGTTAATAAATATTGAAGACAGATAGAGAAATTGTATAAGAGGTGTTAGAATAACAATTATTTGATACAAGTCCATGTACATGCATATTTTGTATTTATGATTTGTCTATAGTATTTAATGCCAAGCAATGTAGCTTGAATTTACAATAAATCATGTGGGGCTATACACATTTTCCACAGATTTTTGCTTCATATAATTGTTTTCATAGGCTAAAGAAAATATGTATCATGATAAAGATTTGGATTTAAATAATTGTTTTTCCAAGATGAAAAGATATGTGTATAAGTGTGGAGGAAAAAATAGTTTGGTGGGTTTGGAATATGTGAGTTGCATAGTTACACACACACACACACACACACATATTTACATATAAGCACACACACACATATATATATATATATATATATATATATATATATATATATATATATATATATAGTGGTGTTGGTTTGATAGCAGACTATTCTAAAAAATTATCAAGTTCATGTTTGTGGTTGGTTCAATGGGGGACCATTCTAAAAATAAATGGATTCAACTCCATTCTATAGCATATTAAAAGGTTTGAAAGATGTTGTTCTCTACAATCTGTAAGTCATTTTACAAGGGTGTTTTGCATAAATGATTTGTTTATTGTTTATGTTAAAAATATTGTTGTCCACAAACTGTAAGCCATTTTACATGGGTGTTTGACGTTATGGTTTTGTATGAAAGGATAAATAAAAGTTAAATCTTTTGTCTTTCATCTAAAAAATATGGTTAGGGTCAGTAAGGGAAAGTATACTTTGAAATGTCGAAAAAATATATTCATTAGGTTGCATTGTCAAAAGAGCCATTGTGGTGTTGATTCCATACTAGACTATTGTAAAAATTATGCCTCGATCTTTGTTTCAAGTTCCTTGTTCTTCATTATACTCTTTTCCCAAGTTCCCCGTAGCAGACTCTTCATTATTGTAGATTGCTTAAGAATCACAGGTAAATGACAAATCATTGAAAGCCCATAGTAAGCATATTCATACAAGAGAAGAAATGTATGTAAGATTTGAGCTGTCAATTGAAAATTTGAACTACATTCTTTGGTAGTAAACCCACACTAAACACAACTTGTAAAGGGAATGGGTGCCGATAATTTTTGCAAAATGGGTATAACACCATAGAGTTAATTGGGAATTTGAGATACATCAATTCATAGTAAATATTATACACAAATAGAGGAGAGTTTCCTAGGTTTTTTTATGACAATGTGGAGCTTACCTCTCAAACAAAGTATGTTGTTAAATGTGGTTGATTGATTGATAAGAGTTGCAAAAAAATTATGAATTTATAATTGACAACCAAACTGTTACATATATTGGTTATTTTTTATAAATATGTTTCATGATATTCTTTTTGCCTCGTCTATTTGAAGGGCCTTGCAATAAATTATTCTATTGTTCTTGTTAGAAAAAATGTTATCAATGTCTAAAATTTTAAATTTTTTTCCATGGTTATTTTGTTTGGATGGAACATGTTATATGCCTCATATCAATATGTTTCATCATAATCTTGTTTTCTCATCTGTTTCAAGTTGACAACAATAAACTGTTCTTCATGATATTGTTGTTTTTTAGTTGCTCATAACAAACTGTCCATTATCATACTTTCCATGTTCCATGCTCCATATTGTAAGGTTGATTTATGATGATCTGTTATGTTGCTATGGTTCCTAAGTATTTTTATAATAGTTCTTTTGAAATTTACTTATTTTTCTATAGTGTTTAGTACCAAATAATGTAGCTTGAATTTAGAATTGACAAGCCAATTCTTAGATAGATTGTTTTTCTTATATCAATCAGGAAAATAGACAAGAGTCATAGGGAAATGATAGATGATACGAAAACATACACAAACCCAAGAAATTGAAACTAGGCCAAAGGTTTCCATTCATCTGACATTTACATGTGATTGCTAAATTTTATTCCAATACCTCTTACAACTATTACCTAGGATGCTTTCCTTGTAAGAATCTGTTTCATGTGGGTTTCAATCATATGTCATGTATCTCTAATTTGTAAAGTGTTTTCCTAATATTTCTTTTACAATTTCTCTATATCATGAAACATATTGATAGAAAACAAGAAATCTATGTAACAATTGGGTTGTCAATTTAAAATTCAAGCTACATTATTTGGCATTAAATATTATAGACAAATAGGGAAACTATTTTTTTTTTTTTTTTGTGGATTTAATATATATATATATATATTTCTTTCCATCACAACTATGTTGGCTTAACAGTAGGCTATTATAAAAATCATTCTCTCTACCTCTATTTTATAGTAGATTGGATGGTTTTAAAAATTTTGTGCTCCACAATGTGGTGGAATTGGTGTCCCTGACACACTGAAGCTAAAATATAAGTGTTTATTCATGGGAGTGTTAGTGCATTTTGTTGCTATTGTGTGATGGAGGTGGGGGTTGTAAGTGCGGGAGGATGAAGTAAATGCAATATTGAATGTTGTATTGTGGGAAAGTATACTTTGATTACTTAGTTGTATTTTCGAAACAACCATTGTGGTGTTGGTTATATATATATATATACATTACTCCTATATACATTTTGTACAACATAAGCTCTCTATAAGAAACTCCATATCTATGGTTTGCAGCTTGTACTCTACATATGTTAAAAATCCATATAAAATTTGTTATAGATGATCTGCCATTTAAGAGACTCTAAAATAGCTATTACAAAAACACTTCAGAATCATAGGTAAATGATAGATGGTTAGAAAACCTGCTTCAAATAGAAGTTTAACAGAGGTAGGAAAACATACACATGCCAAAGAAATTGGGAAAAGGAAAAATTTTCATGTTCATGTCCCATTTATAGATTTGAGTTTGTAGCATATTCTTCCTTACTATAAATTATATCACTATCTAGGCAAGGTGGAACTTAGAATTATATGTAACAGTTGGGTTGTCAATTCAAAATGGAAGCTACATTATTTGTGACTAAATATTGTAGATAAAAGA
This sequence comes from Sequoia sempervirens, assembly GCA_007258455.2. Classification (NCBI taxonomy): domain Eukaryota; kingdom Viridiplantae; phylum Streptophyta; class Pinopsida; order Cupressales; family Cupressaceae; genus Sequoia; species Sequoia sempervirens. Next base: position 39,638 of record VDFB02000752.1, on the reverse strand, counting down.
GGGAAACTATAAAAAAACTATTAGGGAAAGCACTTAAAAATCATAGGCAGTGTCGGAGATGTCCCGAGTGGCAACAACATGACCAGGGTCCTTTTTTTCTATGGCACTGCAGAGCTTTGTAATTACATGGGTTGTAATGGTGGAGTTAGTGTCCTGATTACACGGAGGTCAAGAGGAAAACATTTTCCCACGTGGGGATCAATGCATTCTACCACTGTTGTACAATGGGGTGGGACAAAGTAAATGGAATATTGAATGTCATAGCGTGGGAAACTACACTTCGATTAAGTTGCATTGTCAAAAGAGCCATTATGGTGCTGGTTATATATATACATGTGTATATACATACATACATACATACATACATACATATATATATATATATATATATATATCTGTGTCTGTGTGTGTGTATTTATATTACATATATATATATATATGTGTGTGTGTGTGTGTGTATACACACACACACACACATATATGTATGTAATATAAATATATATACATGTGTATATATCTCTATACATGAATAAATGTACGTGTCTATGTTATACTAATAGATATGCAACCATTTTCCTATTTCTCTATAATATTGAATGCCAGATAATGCACTGTATATATGTATATATATATACATATACATATACACACATATATATATATATATATATGCATACATATATTGTAAATTGGAGGTAAATTGTAAAAGAACTATCAGGAAAACAATGTAGAACCACTAGAAAACGATAGATGATTGAAACCCAACATTAAATAGAACTTTTAAACAAGAGGAAAGAATACCATAATACATATTCATACAACAAAAGTAGTCTATGTAATAGCTAGCTTATCAATTCTAAATTAAAGCCACATTATCTGGCACTAAATATTATAAAAAAATATAGATATCTTTTCAACTTGCCAAATCAATTATATAAACCTGCTTCTTTATCAGTATACCTATTTTCTCTAGGCCACAAAAAAATTATATGAATGTGAAAATATATATATGCGAACACATGAATAAATTATGTTCATATAATTTTTGAAACAAAAGTCATAGATAAGATGTAACCATACCTTGTGGATGCAATTGGATGTAGTATGAACAGAACAAAAGAAGACCAACTCTCCACCTTGTAATATTAGGTCATCTAGGCTCACGGGATATCACCAAACCCCTGAGCAAGAAGATATAACCTGAGAGTTTTCTTTAGTTGAAAGAAGTGTTATACATTTTTAAAAATATATATAGTTGCATTATTTATGACAAAAAATTTGACATTATTTCATGAAACAAGAGAAGAAACCATATTAAAATCAAAAGTATGGGAACCCAATGAATGTGTGAATATATATGAAAACATACGAATAAGTTACGTTCATATTTACAAAAAAGAAGTCTTAGATAAGATGTAGCCACACCTTTTGTGTGCAGTTGGATGTAGTATGAACAAAAGAAAAGAAGGCATGTTGTTCACCCTGCCATATTTGGTGATGTAGGCTCATAGCCTATCACCAGAGCCCAAAGCAAGAACATAGACTTCCCACCACTATGATCAATGGTGAAGCTAATGTTTAGGCACCTAAGTTTTTTTTTTTGGATTTTGATTATGTTTGAGTTTTTTCATCCATAAAGAGAAACACAATCAAATATCCAAAAATAACAAATATTAGGCATTATAAATTGTGTAAACCTCATAGCATTAAACTTTGAATTTTTTTAGTTAAAATCAGTGCTATACATTTTTTAAAATATATATTATAGTTGTACCATTTATGACATAGAATTTGACATGTAGTCATGAAATAAGAGATAGAATAAAGGGAATATAGCCTGACCCTGTATATGAATAGAACATAGTACAATATATTGTGGATATGTAGGAGCCAATGGATGTTGTAGATAGGGAAAACCACAAAACTCATGCCATTCTCCTCCCTACCATATTGACATCATGAAGCCTCATGGGCTCTAGTCAAACCCCTAAGCAAGAAAAGTATGCAAGGCCCATCAAAAATTCAATGGAGCCATATCATATATCACAAAATGGCGGAATAGGGGAAATTGTGTTGTTTCCATATATTATGTCTTATATTGCATTATTTTTTCTCATGTTTATCAGGAAAATAGCACACTAGGAAAAAATAGTTTCATTTTTATCAATTACATGGCATGAGCTTGATGCACAAAGGCTTTATGAAACATTTCACACTCTTGACACCCTACTCCTTAATCACATGAATTGTTTCATAAAGCCTCTGTGCATCAAGCTCATTCCTTCCATCATGAGGCATAGAATAAAAATATCAAAATTTAATGAATTACTTCATCGTGCAATTGAAGACTCAATCAAACCATTTTTTTCTAGAAACAAATAAACAAATTCGATGAAGAGAAGAGAATGGTAACACAATACACATATTTTGGATTCCTAGAATAAATAAATAAATGTATTGAAGAACAAATATATGGTGTTAAAAGCCAAAACAAAAAGTAAGAATTTGTGTACACATGTATCTATGTAAGAAAAAATATATGGTATTTATTGTTTTAGTTATCTTAGTGCATCTTTGCTATTATACCCATTGACATAGGATCAATTGCAGATTAAAATAGGAGTGATTGCATATATATGTATATGCACAGGTTTAGTGCAAAAGCATAAACATATTGGAGATAAAAATACTTTGGTGGCTGTTAAGTATTATTCTTTCCAATATCTCTTTTATCTATTCAATTTATTTTTTTGAAGTTTCCACCAGTTTTTTTGCTAGCCCAACCATGATTAGGATTTGTTGTGCAATAGCTACTTTAATTTTTTTCTATTTTTCTATTGTTGTTGCACTATGGAAGGAGCCATAGTTGTCTTCATCTATATATATGAATATGTATTTCTACCTTAGGTGATGGCCACATTTCTTTTGTCAAGCACAATACAAATGAAGAACCTAGTGCTAGTGAAGAAATTGGTGTTACACCTTCTCTAGATACTAATAGAGTTTCAATTTGGAGCATATTCAAGCATGTCTGAAGTTCTATCGGTATGTCAACAAGGTGTAACAATAATTTCTTCACTTGCACTGGGGTCTTCATTTGATCTACATTCTTCACTTTGAAAGTTGTTTGTAACCAATTTCACATACATACATGTCCACATATAAATTTTTTTGGGAAACATTATAAACCACAAGAAAACACTTATGAATCACAAGAAAATGACACATCATTGAAAACCCCAAAATTTCAAAATTTTAAAAATTAAAAAAATCCTTTTTTACAATAACAATAGTATAATTTGTTACAAGGAGCTGCAAGCAAATGATGGAAAAAGAGTATCATGAAACATATTCATGCAAGACAAGCAATCTATGTAACAACTACCTTGTCAAATCTAAATTCAAGATGCATTATGTGGCACTCAGTATTATAGATGCTTATACATATACACATATACACATATATATATATATACATCTATGTGTATATATATACATGCATACATATATATATATACATATATATAGATATATACACATACACATATATATATATACACATATACATATATATATATGCAGACACACACACACACACACACACACACACACACACACATATATATATATATATATATATATATATATATATATATATATATATATATATATATACAATGTCAACTGTATGTGAATCAATCCTTCAAAACATAGAAAAATAGATATACACATATATATATTGAAGACAAACAACACCACAATGGCTCTTTGTACAATGCAACTCAATCAATATATTTTTTGGCACATTTCAGACTATACTTTCCCACAATGCAATACCCATGTAAAATGGCTTATAGATTCCAAACAACAACAATTTTAACATAAACAATAAATAAATAATTTATGCAAAAAACCCATGTAATACAACTTACAGATTATGGAGCACAAGAGTTTTAGAGCCTCCAACCTACCATAAAATTGACCATGGAGCCAAAGGCGATAATTTTTACAATAGTGTGCTATGAAACCAACACCACAATGACTATTTGGACAATACAACTTAAAAAAGTATTCTTTCCCACACTGGAACACTCAATATTGCATTTACTTCACCAACCCCCAACATACAACAAGGATAGAATGAATTAACACCCTCGTAATATATGTATATAAATTATGGTTCCTTTGTCAAACAAGCCACAGTGGTCTTTGTATGTATATATGAAAAAATATATATGCGTATATGTATATTTTGAAATATGGAACAAGAAATTGAATACATATATATATGCGTACATGTATTTGTATATCCATTGGGGAATTCAATACAATTTCTCTTTTTGTCTATAATATTCAATACCCAATAAGTGTTAAAAATGATAGATGTTCAAAAACCCGCATTAAATAGAACTTTAAAATATGGAAAATAGAATAGTTAGTCTATTATAATAAAGAGTTTGCTATGGGGAACTGAAAAAAAAAATATCATGAGGAATAGTTTGCTATGGGGAGCTTCAAGTAGTTAAGAGAAAAAAGGAAATTGGAAAAGAGATATTACAAAAACACTTAGCAATCACACGAATATGACAAATTTTCAAAAACCCACATTAAGTATAACTTTAAAATATCAAGAATAGAAGAGGTAAACTATGATAATGAATAGTTTGCTATAGAGAACTAGAAAAAAAAATACCATGAAGAATAGTTTCTTATCAGGAACTTCAAGCAGTCCACACATAAATAATATCAGGAAACATATTCATACAAGAGACATAACATGTTCAATAGAGACAAAATAACAAAAAAAATAACAATATAGTGACCTTCCACATAAATAGAGAAATTCTAAAAGAGCTATTACAATAAGACTTAACAACTTTCATACTAACCCACTACATATATGCATATGCAATCACTCCTATATTAATCTGTATCAACGTGGACCAAAAAATAGTTTCCTTACTTTTAAGTGTCATTCTAATAGCTCTTTTATCTGTTTAGCTTTATATTTTTAGCTAATAGGCTATCTATTTAAAGTTTCCGTTGGGATTTTTTTTATTCAAGGGGTAAACACTTTTGACTGGAGCTATGAATCAAAATACAACCATTCAACAATACCACCCCAACAGGGTTTGAACCTTGCTGGCAAGAACAACAATGCCACCTTTAAACCATTACACCATGCCAATACTGATTTCCACTGGGATTTTCAAAAACCTAGCCCTGAATACAATTTTTTGTCATGGAAATATTTCCAAAGATGCATAGAGATAACTACAAGCAATAAACAGAGGGAGAAGAAATTACTAACCCTAACCATATTTTTTGAGGAAAGAAAGAACATTTACCTATAATAAATCCATCCATACAGAGCCATAATCTCTTTGAAGTCCCCAAAATTGGTATAACAACAAACATAGAAACATATAACAAGGAACAATAAGCATAGAGCGAAACACATCAACAATAAATTAATCATTTATGCAAAATACCCATGTAAAATGACTTACAGATGTCGAAGCACAATAACTACAAACAATAAATGAAATCTAAAAACATTACTAACCCTAACCATATTTTTTGGTGAAAGAAACAAGATTTAATTACAATACATCCATCCATACAAAGCAATAATCTCTTTGAAATCTCCAAAATGGGTATAACGACAAAGATGCAAACATATAACAAGGAATAATAAGCAGAGAGCTAAACACACAAACAATATGTTAATCATTTAGGAAAAATACCCATATAAAGTGACTTACAGATTTTGGAGCACAAGAGTCTTAAAACCCTCCAATCTGCTATGAAACCCTGCCGAAGGTGATGATTTTTACACTATTCTGCTATCAAACCAACACCACAATAGCAATGCAACTTAATCAATATACTTTATCGCACATTTCACAACACATCACTATTAAAACCCTCCAACCTTCTATAAAAATGAAAAATGAGCAGAAAATGAAAGAAATGAACAATAAATTAATCATTTATACAAAATACCCATGTAAAACAACTTACATATTCTATAGCGCAACATTTTTAAAACCCTCCAATCTACTAAAAATTAGAGCGAAAGGTGACCATTTTAACAATAGTCTGCTATCAAACTAACACCACAATTGCTCTTTCGACAACATGACTTAGTCAAACTATACTTTCTCACACCGCAACATCAAATATTGCATTCACTTCATCCATTGTTGTCATGCAACAATGACATGATGCATTAACCCTCTCATGAGAAAACACTTATGTTTGACCTAAGTCCATGTATGAAAGAAACAAGATTTCACTACAATTTCTCTTATGGTAATCTACAATTGCTTCGGAAAAGATACACACAAATAACCACAAACAATAAAAAAAAGATTCACAAAGATAAGATGCAATCACTCCTATGTTAATCTGTAATTGCTTGTATCTTAATGAGTGTAATGACAAATATGCACAAAGATAACTAAAATAACAAATAGAGCCCGATAAAATTACTAACCCTAACCATTTGTTTGACAAAAGAAAAAACATTTAACTATAATTGCTTGTATGCTAATGGGTGCAACACCAAAGATACACATAGATAACGACAAACAACATATTAAAGATTGACAAAGATAACTAAAACAATAAACAAAGCATGAAGAAACAATTGCTCCTATGTTAATCTACAATTTCTCCCATGCTAATGGGTATAATGCCAAAAATGCAAAGAGATAACTAAAACAATAAAGCAATGGTGAAAAAATTACAAACCCTAACTATATTTTTGATGAAAGAAAAAATATTTGACTGTAATTTCTCTGTCCATACAGAGCGAAAATGTCTTACAAATCTCCAAAATGGGTATAGTGGGAGAGATAGAAACACATAACAACAAGACATGAACAATAAATTAAGCATCTGTGTAGAATACCCATGCAAAATGACTCACCATACAGATGCACATAGATAACTAAAACGATAAACCAATGGCAAAAAAATTACTAACCCTAACCATATTTTTTCATGAAACAAAGAAGATTTAACTACAATTTCTCCATACATACAAAGCGATAATCTCTTTGAAATATCCAAAATGGGTATAACGCCAAAGATAGAAAGATTTGACAAGAAGACATCAACAATAAATCAATCATCTATGCAAAATACCTGTGTAAAACACCTTACATATTCTGGAGAACAATAGTTCATCAATTTTTTGAATAGTCTGCTATCAAACTAGCCATGGAGCCAAATGTGATGACTTTTACAATAGTCTGCTATGAAACCAACACCGCAACAATACAACCTAATGAAACTATACTTTCCCACAATGGAACACTCAATATTGCATTTACTTCGTCTGCCCGCATTTACTGCCCCCGCCTCCATCGTACAACAACGACAAAATGCATTAACACTCTTGCGAGCTAACACTTACATTTCAACATCTGCGTATCGAGGACACCAACTCCACCACCTCCAACCCATGTAATTCCCAAGCTCCATGTCACCACAAAAAAATCCAATCTAGTCACTGCCAACCACGACATCTTTAGTGCCTACAAACCTAATTCACGGCTAGGCTGACGAAATTCCTGGCAGAAACCTCAAACAAAATAGCCTATTAGCTAAAAATCCAACCTTAACCTTGCTCTATTTACACTCACCTCAATATATTTGCTATGTTACTAGGAAAAACATCTAAAATTCTCTTCTTTGCCTCGAGATCTATAGTTTCATACCATTGTCACTCTAATTTATGGAGATAACCATTTATATCATGGATTGAACCAAAAAAATAAAACTTCTAAATTTAATTTTATTCATTCTTTGTATTTAAAAAGATTAATTTGAAAAAATATTTGATCTCCTCAAAGTATAAAAAATCTTAGCACTTCAAGAAGCATTACAAAGAATAGTAGTTGCATCAAAATTCTTATATGAGACAGTACATTTCTTGCTTATTGTTTGATAATACCCTTTTAAGGCCATAAAAGATAGTAATGAAAGAAATTGACTCAAGAGGACTTAATTCTTGCAACTCAACAATCTCTTCAGTGTATTTTTAATTATAGTTAATCATTAATTGTTAGTAAAAGTGGTTACAATGAATTAAATTAATGATGTTTGCATTGCACTACATAAAGACCGTACATTAGAGATTAAATCCATATAATGCAAAATTGACTCAAAGTTGAAAATCAATTTTTAAAGAAAAATACATTTCACATATTATTATCATTTAAAAAAAAATGAAAATCAAATTCCACACAACATAAACATATTTTTTCCCAATATTATTCAATAAAATAAACTTATTATTCTTTAAACTAATTTCCTAAAAAATAATTTTAATTCACAAACTTTTATAATTTGTCATTTATTAATCTAAATTAATTGATAGATAAACGCATGCATTCAATTAATTAACCTAAATTGAGTTAGAGATAACGTTGTTTTTTAAGGAATAAAAGATGTGAGAGGGATGGATAATGGGTAGGTTCTCAAATGTAAGTTTATAATTACAAGTAATTTGTGTTTCTCATGTCTACGTGTCTCATTGAGTCAGTAGAGACGTGAGTTGAATTGAAACAATAAGATTAGTTGTAGTTATTCTAGGCGAGTTCCAAATGGGAAAGATTAAATTCCAATATACAATAATGATTTACGGAATAATTATGTATCTTTGGAAAATAATAATTAACCGTGGAAGAGGATAATACCAGTTTCCAAATGGTTTTCAATGTCAAAAAAATCGGGCATTAATTCAATGGAAAATTCGTTATCAATAACTCATTCCAGGAAAATTCACTGTCGTGACAAATTCATTTAAAATAAAATTTCACCATCATAGAAAAGTAATTTTTCATATATTAAAAAATATTAGTGCGATTAAATTTCAATGACTATGAATTACTGATGGTGATTTTTACTTCTCATCATGATGATAAATTCTTAATGTGAATTCCAGACGATGAATTTGCTGTCTCAATAGCTTTACTAAACTAACTTATAAAAAAACATATTGTCAATATCTTCTAGAACCAGTAAACCTAACAAAATAGTTCGTCGCCAACTCTCTCTCTCACTTACGTGAAACGTTTTCCCATTTATTAAAAAAGACAAGTTAATCTTGAGCAGCTAAGATCCATTTTTCTCCAGGTTTGAAAGGCGTGCAGAAAAAAACTATAAATAGGAATTGCCAGGCTTGAGTTTCTCAAATCTGGTTGTTTATGTTTGAATGTTTTGGAATGAGAAATGGCATCTCGTACGAAGATAATATGTTATATTCTGCTGGCCATTATATTTTTGTCGATCCTACTTGAGAGTGCGGTGGTGAGAGGTGGAGGTGGAGGCGGAGGCGGAGGTGGAGGTGGGGGTGGAAAGGGAGGCGGAGGGGGAGGGGGAGGCGGAGGCGGTGGTGGTCGACGCCTGTGATTGTGCCTACGGGTCTGGTAATAGAGGAGCTTGAGATGAATATAGACATTGAACATGAATAATTCCAATATATTATTTAGAAGGAATTATATAATAGAGTTGCTTTCATCATTGTTGCTCTGTCAAGTGGCTATTTGGATTCAATAAAAATTCACCAGTAAATTTCAATTGTTGAATATGTACTAGAGATAAGAATTCTTGTTGGGTGCGGTGATTATTTTGATTATGTTTTATGGTTATAATAGTTTATTTTGATAATAATGATATAATTTAATTAGATTAATGTGTAGTAGTTCATCATTTTTAAAAATTATTTTTCTTTTTATTTATTATATTGATTTTAGAAATTTAGTAAATCACATTATTTATGTGTAGGAGGTGTTGCTGGTTCGTGTAACTGAGGAGCTCGAGTTGGATCTAGACAAAGTATATAAATAATTCCAATATATTATTAAGACGAATTATATAATAAAGTTGCTTTCAGGCATTGTTCCTCAGTCAAGTGGTTATTTGGATTCAATAAAAATGAACTACTAATGTTCAATTATTGGATATGTACTAAGATAAGAACTTTTAGTTGGGGGTGTGAAAATGATTTCAACTATGTTTTATTGTTATAATAGTTTATTTTCGTAATAATGATGTAATTTGATTGAGATTAATATGTAGAAGTTTGTCATTTGTAACTTTCATTAATTATATTTTTAAGGAATTTATCAAAATATATAATTGAATTATTATTTTATTTTAATTATTTAATTGATAATTAAAAAAGATTGAATGAAATTTATTTTATAACTAAAGTATAAGTGGGGCATAGAATAGCATGCACACTAAGAATGGTCTATTTAAATAGCACAGTGAGGTGATAAATATATTTTTATTTCTTTATTGTAGTGTTTTCATGATTATATGAATATATAGAGATTACATTTTAAATTATGTTTTAATTATGACCCAATTCAAATTAAATTTGACCTAAAATAGCCACATCCTTCATATAGGCCATCTTCCTTTTCCAAAATGAAAATATAAACAAGAATAAAGAGAAAGAAAAAAATATAAGGCATCATCCTTCATATATTATGTTGGGCCTTATATTTTTGTCCACAATAGTATAGGGTGGAGGGGTAGGGAGTGAGGCGGGGGAGGCGGGATGGGGGGGAGGGGAGTGGGGGTTGGGGCATGGAGGGGGAGGCATGGGTGGTGGGGGTGGGGGTGCGTGTGTCCATGGCTATCAGCCACTACGCAGCTCTAGTTGCATATGGACAAATAACATTAATTAATCCAATGTACTATTATGTGGGAATTGTATAATAAAGATACTTTTAGTCATTCTTACTCAATCAAGAGGCTATTCGAATTGAATAAAAAAGAACTAGTAATCTTCAATTATTGAATATGTATTAGAGATAATAACTTTTAGCTGGGTGTTTTAATTATTTTGATTATGTTTTATTGTTATAATAGTTTTCTTTAATAATAATGATATATTTTAATCAAAATTTATGTCTAAGAGTTCATCACCTTTAAGAATTCATTTTACTTTCATTAGCCATTATTTTTTAAAATTTATTAAATCACATAATTGAACTATTACTCTATTTTAATTATTTAACGAATATTTTAAAATGATTGATTATAACTTAAGAGGCTCATAGAATTCAAGTGGCCCATAGAATACCATGCACATTAAGAATAACCTATATAAATAACCCATTAGTGTCATTATTTGTGTTCTCTTATTGTAGTGTTTTTCTTGATTTTATGAATATATAGAGATTATATTTTAGATTTATTTTTCATGATGACTCAATTCAAATTTAATTTGATGTAAACATTGTCACATCATCCATGTAGGCCATCTTCCTTTCCCAAAGTAAAAATATAAACAATAATACAAAAGTCGAGAAAACTAAAATGGCTAAAGCACTTACCAACCATCATTTTGGACAATACAAAATCTTGAATACAACAAATGTCATAGAAAAAGACAAAGTAAAAGGGTGTGTTTTCCATGCCATTATTTAGCAATGGTGTCCCCTCTCTCCTAATTCATCATGTATTTAGGAAATAACCAAGGAATAATGTGTAGGAAGAAGGGAGTTAAGATAATTTTGTGGTTTTGAAAAAGTGGCATTTCTTATGCATGGTGGAAATGTAAGCAACATAGAAGGAATGAGAAGGATAATAAGGTAAGAGAAAGTGAAAATAAGTGTAGATTTAGAGGAGTTGAACAAGAAATGGGAAGTGGTGGAAGATCGAAGAGCATGATAACTTCTATAGCAAACCCATCTTTGAGGGGAGTTCCATGAATCTACTACGATACATGCCTCGTCATTGAATTTTATTTTAAGGTATATTTTATATACATAGGATAAACCTAGATGCAAAAATGAGAAACATAGAAAAGGCATATTATTGTTTTGAAAATTTGTTGAATAAAATATGGCATAATGGATTGTCATGGTGGTAGAATACTATCAATATGGATTTTTCAAAATGCCTTAAGGAATTTTAATTAAATGAAAACTTTCCCTATGCCTTCCTATGCTTAAATTGGACGTTGAGAAGAGGGTATAAATACTAACAAAGAATCACTAAAATTGGATTTTTGTTATTTTAAATTATGATAAAATTTATGCATAGAATTTAACAAAGAATTTATATGCAAAATCTCTTTTGAATGATTCAAATTGTGGTTAATTTCCTTTATAGTTTAAGTTGTGTGGATAAGATGTGAAGTTCATTATAGTTACCTAAAATATGGGGAAAGGGATCCCTATAGTTTTATTTGTGTGCATAAAACTTAGGAATCTCAATAGGAATCTTTCCCTAGGGATTTAACTAGGAAACAGATCACAAGGTGTAAATATTGACTTTCAACCTCCATAGTGTGTCAATAAAACTTGGATTTTAGTCCTTAGAACAATATGAAAGATCTGAAACTAAATTGAAATTATTTGAAGCACTCCAACTAAATGAAAAATAAGACATAATACATAAAATGTAGATTTCAAACTACAAAGAAATGGAAATGATAACTTGTAGGATGATATGAGAAGGGCCTAATGGTATGTACCTATCACAAATAGCTATTTTTGAGGTTTTTTAAGGGATTGATTCACCCATGGGAGAATGGGTTTTTTGGAGCCTAAAATTTCATGCAAATTTCAAAATTTTAGGGTCAATCAAAAAGTTGATTTGAGCACTCAAAAGTGCGATTAAAAAATCCACTCCAATGGCCCACTTTGAAAAATCACAAAATGAATCCAGTGGAATTTCACACAAAATCACCTTGCAAGCATGTTTATCTGACATATTTGAGTGAGCACACCTAATTTCAACTTCCCACGATCTAATTTTTGAAAGTTTCAAAAGGCCAAGTTGAAGGGTTCTGGGAAGGTTTGTTGTTTACATAGTGTTAAAACTACCAAAAGGGTCAACTTTGGAGGACAATATTAAGCAACTAAAAGAGTGTCATGACAAACTGATTTTTTGCTTTAGATTCTTCCCTTAATCTATCTTCATGCCAATTTTCAGAGCTTCGGGACATCATTTGGTATTTTTTCAAAATCAAATCCAAATGGATTTTACACAGTTTTGTTTTTGCATTTTCAGAAAACCTTCACAAAGGTCAACTTTGATGCTTCATATTTTGTGAATGAAAATGCTTGGTGAAAAACACTCTTGCACAAATGTTCATTTGACCTAAATGAACTAATCCCCAGGATGGTAGTTTCTCAAAACAAATTTGGTATTTTTCAAAATGGGCAAGTGGTGGGTTTCAAATGAGTTTGATATGTGCAATTTTCAAAAAATCCTAAATGAGCAATTTGATCATTAAAAATTTTCAATCTAGATGTCTTTATTCCAATCTGTCTAATACCTATACTCCACTACCATAACTCAACATGTTGGTGCATTTGTGAGGCTTCTAGAGATCATTTGGTCACTTTTCTAAAGCAAGTTTGGAAGCTACTTGACTCATTTTATCACAGTGAAAAAGTTAGAAAGCAAGCTTTTATCACTACCCATTTCAGTTTAGAGATAAAGCGTCATGAAATTTGATTAATTGGGACTGTGCTCTAAGAGGAAACCTTTTTAGTGTCTGAAAGAGTGATTGAATATTGGAGAAAAGTGTGACAAGGCCACTAAAGACTCATTGGAGGAATCTAGAGGATTAGAGAAGTTCAATTTGGGGAATTCTAAAACCTGCTAGAATAGAGTTGATTCACCTTGGCATCCTTCGATAAATAATACAATCTATGAATAATAACCAAATATTTGAAAAGATACTCCAGTGGTTTTTGTGGTTGTTAAAAATCTAAGAAGGAATGTGAATCATTTGAAGAGCAAGACACTACTAAATGTCTTAGAGATTTTAGATTGTATAAAAAAAAGCCAAACTTGGAGATTCAAATAGTGAACATGATAGTTTCTTGAACACCCATTCTACATTGCACTTCAAATATTGGGAAACAATATCTTGATACTATTATCTAGTTTAGAAACTGGTTCAATTTTTGAGATCCATTCAACATAATCAATTGGTCGGATAAATCCTGCATCTAATAATTTCATCAATTCTACTTTCACCAATAGGGCAATGTGCGGATGCATTTTTCTCAAATTTTTCTTCACTGGCTTCACTCTAGGTGGTAGGGATAAATGATGCATTATAATATTTGGATCTATACCTGGCATGTTAGTGTATGACCAAGAAAATTTGATTTGTCTCTCTTCAAAGAGTTTAGTGAAGCTTTGTTTTTCTTCGTCTATCATGGATGTTGCTAGATGTACGGTCTTCACTGTTTCATCTATTCCAATGTTGATGGATTGTGTGGGATCAACCAGTATTGAAGATATCTCATGATAGTGCTCAAGAAGAGTGTCAAATCTCCCATCCTTTGGTTCCCTAGAGAGGTTTTCATCATTGGATACACTCTTTATTTTTACTTTTTCTTGATCTCATACTGCCATTAAATGGTTTTCACCATTCGATCAATTTTTGATATTCATTTTGTAGCTTGAAAATTTGGCACTCCCCATGTTAGAAGCTTCATTATGAGATTCACTGTGGAACTTGTTTCAAGATTTTCAAAGTAAAGGAAGTTAACAATGGAATGGTCATTTGAAAAGATAGGTATATCAAGCAGCTCAATTTGGTCTAAGTCAATTAGTTTGGGGTCTATTAGTGGAAAGGAATCATTGGATTGGTTAAGGTCAAAAGGGGTGAGTATCATGATGGAAATGTTGTCAAAGTGTTTGATAGCAAGTTCAAGGTCTATGATGTTACTCTCCTTCAAATGATCTACCTCACTTGAAGTCTGATCATCTTCACTAGATCCATTGATATGTAGTGATCTAATTTCAAGTGGTCTAGACCTAGAGCTTTGTCCTTCCATATGTGTTGGTGCATACCATTGTATCACATCAATTTCTTTGTCATGACAAGATTCTTCAGATAGGGAGTCCCATTCATATTCATTGGAGTCTATTTTGGAACTATCTCGCAATTCGAGGATTTGTTCATAAGTTTTCTGCTTGGTTTCTTCTTATGATAGGTTGTATTGGTTCCACGGTGGGTGCCAAAATGTATCATGGTCTATTAAAATTGGTAAGTATAAAATAAAGAAATACAAGACAATCAATGAAACATTATATTAGAGAGAAATCAAATAACAATAATCAAACTGAAAGAATAAACTCTCTAATGTTGTCCCATTGTTCTCTATCTCCAAGGATTTTTCAAGTCATTGTGGCTCTCAAATTGTGTATATGCATGTGACCTTTAAAATGACAACCTAGAGAACAAGATGCTAGAAATGCAATAAACCTTTCTACATGATTGATTGCTAAATGATATGTTGTAGATGATGAGCTAAGATTATGATAATGCTATGATACGGATAATGGAAATGCTAGGATGCAATTACAAAAATTAAGATGCAACTAATGCTAAAGCCATGATTTAACTAAATGATACTAAGATGCAAATGATAAATGCTAAATTCTCAATGCTAAGATGCTAAGATAACAATGCTAGTGAAATTTTTACAGAATGTACTTATGTTAATCCTCTCTATGAAACTTGATAAATGGGACTGTATTTATAGATTTCTCCAAGGCTTAAGCTGATGTGGCAAGATTCAACGGTTGAGATTTGATCTAGAGAGATGAACGATCGAAAGTGAAGAGCTTGGAGAAAATCAAGGAGAGTGTTCCCTCTAGAAGAACACATTGCCAAGTGTGAGAGGAATCAAATGGAGGAGAGATCCAAGTGTCTCTAAATAATATATTCAATTGCTCCTATGTTAATGCTAATACCAAAGATGAGATAATTACAAACAATAAACAAAAGGAAAAAAATTACTAACCCTACCCATATTTTTTGACGAAAGAAAGAATATTTAATTGCAATTGCTCCTATGGTAATGGGTATAATGCCAAAGATTCACAAATAAAACTACAACCAATAAATGAAGGGAAAAAATATTACCAATGCTAACCATATTTTTTGATGAAAGAAAGAAGATTTAAATGCAATTTCTCCATCCATACAAAACCATAATCTCTCTGAAGTCTCCAAAATGGGTATAATACCAAAGATACAAACATATAACAAGGAAAAATAAGCAGAGAGTGAAAGATATGAACAATAAATTAATCATTTATGCAAAATACCCATGTAAAACAACTTATAGATTCTAGAGCACAATAGTTATAAAACCCTCAAAGGGTATGTGCAGGATCATGATGGGCCAAAAAGTGGCGATATGATGGGTGTGTGTAGGGTATGTGGCTGACAACTTCTTTTTTACCCAAAATTGATGAAATGAAAAGGGTTTGTAAAGGAGATTCTTAGCTTTCCACCAATATAAATTATGCTTTAATTTGAATTTCATAAATAATTATTATTCATTTTCTATTTGAATTATGACTAAATTGCTGATTGATAGGTTGATTGAATAACATCTATAGCTTTCAAAAGGTATAACATTTTTTGAATTTGAAACATGTGTCACATTCTATGCTTTGCATACTACAGGATTAGAAAAAAAAAATTCATAAATTTTTGACCAAGTTAAGGTGGTCAGACATATGATTGTTTATATTTTTTAAAAGTTTTAGTAAAAAAATCATAATTAATTATTTACTTGGAAAAAAATTACAAAATATATGCATCACATCAGGACATGAGTCCTCTACTTATATCTAAAATATTATAAAAAATAATTTTATTGTGGTTAGGGTGGTTAGACAAACACCTACTTCTTATTTTTTCCCTGAAATTAAGTACTACTACATTGAAATTTCAAATTTTCACCAAATAGATTTAAAAAAAAAAAAACCTAGAAGTTAAGAAACTACATTAAATTTGCTACATATTTTGTTTTTACATATTTTTGAAATAATATAGATAACTTATTGAAATTTTTACGTCAAGTTGCCTAACTCTAATTTTTCTTATTTTTTTGCCACTTAAGAGCCTTTTTTTTCCATGATGATCCTACACATACCCCAAATCTACTATAAAACAGATTTGAAGGTAATGAGTTTTACAATAGTTTGCTATTAAACCAACACCACTATGGATCTTTCGACAATGCAACTTAAACAATATATTTTGTCACACATTTCAGAGCACGTTAGTGTTAAAACCCTCAAACCTGCTATCAAATGGAGATGAAGGAAATGTTTTTTTCAATACTCTTCTATTGAACCAACACCACAGTGGCTCATTCAACAATGCAACCAAAAACAATATACTTTCCCACATTGCAACATTTAATATTGCATTTACTTCCTCCACCGCCATTGTATAAGAATGCCAAGATGCATTAAACCTCACTCGAGCAAACACTTACTATTCTACTTCTGCATATTGAGGCAACCAACTCCACCATTTTTGACCCATGTAATTAGAGAAATCCAAGTCGTAATAATAATCCCCAAGAAACTCACCCTTGGCCTAAAAATTCGCAGTGATGAGAAATTTTATTAATGACTAGATTGATGAAAATTTGGGTAGAAATTTCAAAAAAATAGCCTATCAGCTAATAAACACATTATATTAAATGTGTGCTTATATATATATATACCTCTATGTACATGTATGTGTAGGGTGATCCCACAAAGCCGGTTTACAATTTTTGGGAGATTCTATTTTTTGTTGAAATCACATATTTTTAGAAAATATAATGATTTAAGCCTTAAAAAGTTCCATTTAAATCATTCCATTTGAAGAGGGTTTGATCAAACTACCTTAGATCAAACCCGTTTGGATAGAACCCTAGTTTTAAACCATACCTATAATGGAGTCTCCTTTACACCTATCAAAATGTTGATAAAAACCAACTTTTGATTTAATTTTTGGGGAATCAAATGAATTAATTTAAAATTTATTTTTTACAAGTATATAGCCCTTATTATAAGCTTTCCAAAAAGTATAATTTTAAATAAATTAAATTTTATTACTATATTTATTTTTTATATCTTGTGAATGTAGGTTTTTCACCAAAAATCAAGCTTTTTGTTTTGTACATGTGGAAAAATAGAAGATTATCAATTTTTTTTTTGAAAAATATGAGTGCACTATACATTGAAGTCCTTGATCAAACAAAAAAAAAAGAATTTTCATATATATAAATTTTTTTATCTGTTATACAATCTGCCTATTTTTGAATTGTAATTGTTTTGACTTCAAAATTTGATTAAGGAAAAAATATTGAATAAAACGCCATGAAACCAATTGGAAGCACTAGATATCATAGTTACAAATCTAAATGTAAAAAAAAAATAAAAAAAAATTATCCTTCATGGAAAAAAAGTTTTGTTATACAGTGAGCATCACTCAAAAATGGTGTTTACTGAAAAAACTAGTTTTCAAAAGAGATGGGGAAAGAAGTGCAATATGGTTCCAATTTTTTTGAAAAAATATATTTAGAATCTACAAAAAAAATTTCACAAATCACTAGTTTGCATCATCTTCAAATTCCTCACAGTTTAGCTACTATAGGTACCCGAAAGTAAAGATTTAGTTAGAAAAAATTAGTTTCGTGTCTAGTTTGACAAACAATTGTAAATCAATATTGTAGGATCACCCTATAGGTATATCTATATTGATGCATTCGTACGAGTGTGTCCATATTCCAACGTTTACATGTATTGATATACATTTACATATGGATACATGTATATACTATACACACACACACATATATATATGTTCACATTTGATTCACACATACTCATTCACAATTACCATCATGTTGATGAGTGTTTACATGTGGCACACTATACATATGCATATGCATGTCATTAAATCCCATTGACATAAATGATCATATATACACATACTTCAATGTACATCCAACTTGTCAATATAATCATAATTGTCAAAGAAAGATCTCAAAAGTTTAAATAGATAAATATCACCAATAATGCATGAAATAGTAAACAAGACTCTCAAATGTAGACATATTAGCTAAGGACGACTTACTTACTACCCATGAACTGACTCAATTCAATCATTCTAATGTGGTATGTGTAAATGATCAAATAGTTAACTTTTACTAGTGTCTTAACAAAGATCTTCTCTTGAGTGATACTTCCCCTCTGCCCGAAGGAATGGAAACGTACCTCCATCCACTAACACATGCACATGGTAGTCAGTTGTTCACAACATATGCAATACATATAAGCATCTCAAAAGTTAGAATTATAATAATTCAATAACCATCTATTCACATATATGTAGTATTTCCCCATGAAATAACATCAATTGAGATAACATCGAATGAGATAACATTCACATTGATAACATGATATGAGCACAATTTATTCATCTCTAGAATTTACATTACATTCACATTTTACCCTACAAAGTAATAGTAAATAGTAATTACACAATTGGGGTGTAACACAACTAGAAATATAAAAAATATGAAGGATGCTAGAAAAAAACTACAAGTAAAGATCAATTGATGAGACAACAAATGAGAAACATAAGATGACTAATGAGGTGGGAAATACAACTAATACTAAACAAGTTGGTACTAGTTATTAGGTAATGGATGTCAAACACTATTTCTATGACTATACCAATTTCTACTCCTTTGCTAGCATAATAAACAATTAAATCTTGATTGATGTTTTCATTTAGTTGAAAGCTCAAGTGCCAATTAGATAATTTCTATCTATCCCCAAATATAGAGAAATCAAGTATTACTATATCTCATTTCCCATAATAATTTTAATTATCCAAATGAATCAACTAATTTTCCTAAAGGTGTAGATGAAGTAGGTACATAAGAGGCACTTGAGATATACTTTGGTACCATGTCATTAAATATAATATAGGTAATTTACAAATTCTAAATATATTTGTTGATAAATAGCTAGCTAATAAATAACTATATTTTATATTTGAGGGCATCCATCAATCAAATGTCATTAGAAGTCAAGAGAAACATAGGTTTACTAGTCTCAAAATCATATGGATTTTTCTTCCTATGAATCTTTGGAAGTAAATGCTTTTGGAATAGTTGATAATTTTGAAATGCAACTTGTTGCATACGATATAAAAATAAATCAATGGACATTATAATTGTTGATTATTTAGCTAGGTAGGGTATGTTGTTTCCCTAAAAATGGTTTTTTTTAATTTTTGGAAGCATTTAGATGTATTTATCCAATGCTACTAGATCATTGCACGTGGAAGACATCTAACTACATAGTGAAATCAAAACTATTCACATTGTGGAGAATCTAAATAAAGTAAATAATAAGATTCACTACTTTTAATTGTAACCTATTTATTTTGTTAGATTTTATGATAATAAATTTGAGAAAAAAAATGATCCTAATTTGTTCCCCCCATAAATCTCCAAGATATGATGATATTTGGAACATGCATTTTTATGGTGAATTTTCAAGAGAGGGTAACAATGCAAGTGTTGTATCAGTATCCCTAAAGGGGGGAAATTATAAGTTCACTTTTAGGAAAAACGTTGAATTCACCAACAACGTGACTAAATATGAAGCTCTATTACTTGGCTTAAATGTAGATTCCAAATAAGGGATCAAATGCATTAGAGAGCATGGATATTTAGAAATTACAGTGTCTCAAGTTAGAGGAATGTATATTGCAATCGAAAAACTATTAAGAATGTATGAGATACCATTGAGGTGTTTGATTCATTAAAAAACAAGTGGGTTAAAGGATATAATAATGCAATAAATGATGTCGTTACTATATTAGGTTCAAGATTTGATACATGCTTTACTAATCCTCAATGTAGGTATGGTGTAGAAATTACTACTACACCTAGTATTACATAAAATATTTATAATTGGTAGGTTTTAAATGATGAAAAAAAAGATCCATGTATTCATACGAAAATCAATTCCATTTAGATGAAACTAAAATTCATAAATCCAAAATCTATTTTTTTCAAAAAAATAAATGGGGTATGTTAATCATGTATAAATTGGTCACTAAGCTACTTGAGAAAATGATGATAATAATCTAGCATATGAGCATTCAAAAAAATAATTTAATGTCCAGAGTGAAATGGTGTCAAATACTTTTATAAGGGTGAATTCTACATGCCCATGCCAATTCTTATTTATTTCTACATGCATCGTTTCAAGGATTATATCAATACAATTACATAGCAGCATTTGGCACATGATTGTGCTAAATTTATTTTATCTTGTCCAAATCCTTAATATTCCCCCATTTTATCCCTTTATCAAACATTTTAAAAAATTCAACCTTAACCTTGCTCTATTTAGACTCACCTCAATATATTTTCTATGTCACTAGGAAAAACATCTAAAATTCTCTTCTTTGCCTCAATATCTATATTTTCACACCATTATCATTCTAATTTATAGGGATAATCTTTTATATCATTGATTGAACCAAGAAATAAAATTTCTAAATTTAATTTAATTGATTATTTTCCTTTTCCTCTAGCCATTAGGAGATCATTTAGTAATTTTGTTCATTCTTTGTATTTGAAAAATATTTGATCTCCTCAAAGCATAGAAAATCTTAGCACTTCAAGAAGCATTACAAAGAATACTAGTTGTATTAGAATTCTTATATGAGACACTACATTTCTTGCTTATTGTTTGATAATACCCTTTTAAGGCCATAAAAAATAGTAATTAAAGAAATTGACTCAAGAGGACTTAATTCTTGCAACCCAACAATCTCTCCAATGCATTTTTAAATATCGTTAATCATTATTGCTAGTAAAAATGGTTATAATGAATTATACTAAAGATGTTTGCTTTGCACTATATAAAGATTGTACATTAGAGATTAAATCCATGTAATGTAATATTGACTCAAAGTTAAAAATCAATTTCTAAAAAAATGTATTTTACATATTATTATCATTTAAAAAAAAGAAAAAGAAAATCAAATTCTACACAACATAAACATATTTATTTTCAGTATTATTCAATAAAATAAACTTCTTATTCTTTAATCTAATTTCCTAAAAATAATTTTAATTCACAAACTTTTATAATTTCTGTCATTTATCAATCTAAATTAATTCATAGATAAATGCATGCATTCATTTAATTAACGTAAATTAACTCAGAGATAAATTAACTCAGAGATAAAGTTATTTTTCAAGGAATAAAAAATGTGAAAGGGATGGATAATGGGTAGGTTCTCAAATGTAAGTACCTAAATACAACTAATTTGTGTTTCACATGTCTACGTGTCTCATTAGTTAATAAAGATGTGAGTTGGATTGAAACAATAAGATTAGTTGTAGTTATTATAGTAGAGTTCCAAATGGGAAGGATTAAATTCACATATACAATAATGATTTAGGGAGATTTGTTTGTGTTAGTCGCGTTCCCTTTCACAGTCAGTAATTATGCATCTTTGGAAAATAATAATAAACGGTGGAAGAGGATAATACCAGTTTCCAAATGGTTTTCAATGCCAAAAAAATTGGGCATTAATTTACAGAGGAGAAATTCATCATTAATAATTTATCATAGAAAAATTCATCTTCGTGACAAATTCATCTCAAATAAAATTTTATCGTCATGGAAAATTAAATTTTTATATATTAAAAAATATTAATGCGATTAAATTTTCACGGCTGTGAATTACTGGTGGTAAATTTTATTTCTGATGAATTTGTCATGATGGTGGATTTTCTGACTGTAAATTGTTGACCGAGAATTGCTGACGATAAATTTTCCATATGCCTCAATAGCTTTTAGTTAACCAATTTATAAAAAATTGTATATTGTCAATATCTTCTAGAACCAGTAAACCTAACAAAATAGTTCATCGCCAACTCTCTTTCTCACTTGAAACGTTTTTCCATGTAATAAAAAAGACAAGTTAATCTTGAGCAGGTAAGATCCATTTTTCTCTAGGTTTGAAGAGCGTGCAGAAAAAAACCTATAAATAGGAAATGCCAGGCTTGAGCTTCTCAAAGCTGGTTGTTTATGTTTGAATTGTTTTGAATGAGAAATGGCATCTCGTACGAAGATAATATGTTATATTCTGTTGGGCATTATATTTTTGTCGATCCTACTTGAGACTGCGGTGGTGAGAGGTGGAGGTGGAGGTGATGGTGGAAGGGGCGGGGCCGGGGGAGGTGGTGGTGGAAGGGGCGGAGGAGGCGGGTGCCGAGGAGGCGGAGGCGGAGGGCGAGGGGGAGGGGGAGGCGGTGGTGGTGGATGCCGTGATTGTGCCTACGGGCCTGGTAATAGAGGAGCTTGAGTTGAATATAGACATTGAACATGAATAATTCCAATATATTATTTAGAAGGAATTATATAATAGAGTGCTTTCAGCCATTGTTGCTCTGTCAAGTGGCTATTTGGATTCAATAAAAATTCACCTATTTGGATTCAATAAAAATTCACCAGTAAATTTCAATTGTTGAATATGTAGTAGACATAAGAATTTTAGTTGGGTGCGGTAATTATTTTGATTATGTTTGATCGTTATAATAGTTTATTTCAATAATAATGATATAATTTAATTAGACTAATGTGTAGTAGTTCATCATCTTTAAGAATTATTTTTATTTTTATTTATTCTATTGATTTTAGAAATTTAGTAAATCACATTATTTATGTGTAGGAGGCATTACTACTGGTTCATGTAACTGAGGAGCAGTTGGATATAGACAAAGTACATAAATAATTCCGATATATTATCAAGAAGAATTATATAATAAAGTTGCTTTTAGGCATTGTTGCTTAGTTAAGTGGTTATTTGGATTCAATAAAAATGAACTACAAATGTTCAATTATTGGATATGTACTAAGATAAGAACTTTTAGTTGGGTATGAAAATTATTTCAACTATGTTTTATTGTTATAATAGTTTATTTTCATAATAATGATATAATTTGATTAAGATTAATATGTAGAAGTTTGTCATTTGTAACTTTCATTAATTATATTTTTAAAGAATTTATCAAATTACATAATTGAATTATTATTTAAATTTAATTATCTAATTTATAGTTTAAAAAGATTGAATGCAATTTATTTTATAATTAAAGTATAAGTGGGGCATAGAATAGCATGTAGGTTAAGAATAGCCTATTTAAATAACACAGTAGGGTAATAAATATATTTTTATTTCTTTATTGTAGTGTTTTCATGATTATATGAATATATAGAGCTTACATTTTAAATTGTGTTTTAATTATGACTCAATTCAAATTAAATTTGACGTAAAATAGCCACGTCCTTCATATAGGAAATCTTCCTTTCCAAAAATGAAAATATAAATAAGAATAAAGGAAAAGAAAAAAAATAAAAGGAATTATCCTTCATAAATTATGTTGGGCCTTATATTTTTGTCCATCATAGTATAGGGAGGAGGGGTTGGGGGTGAGGTAGGGGAGGGCGGTGGGGATGGGGGCGTGGAGGGGAGGCATGGGTGGTGGTGGTGGGGGTGCAGGTATCCATGGCTACAAGCAAGATAACTGAGGAGCTCTAGTTGGATATGGACAAATAACATTAATTATTCCAATATACTATTATGAGGGATTGTAGACACACAAAATTAGCATTATGCATTTGATCAAAATCACACTCATCCATTCATCAGGGTAAATTCATCAACTTAAAATCAAATAAATCAAACTTGATCCTATCATCATCTCTTTGATTAAATAAATCAATCATTTATTTAATTAAATCTCATAGCATCATTCATCTCCCTTTGATTTGATTTAAATCCCTAAATCAAGTTAAAGTGGTCAAATCAGCCTAATCATCATCCTAGCTAATTAATCCTGATCTAATGCTAATATCACCCACTTGCATTCTCTAGATTTGGCCACTTGCACATGAAATTGCATTTATTTGATTTATCAAAATTTTTATTTTCAACTTGGCATAAAGGGAGAATATTCTCCAAGTTTGAATCTCCCCCCAAGTGGACATGTACACCAAACAGAGCATTTATGAGGCCTTACATGTCTCTTACATGTCCCCTTCCAAAGTCAAACTCAACATTCATTGCTCAAATTCAAATTCAAATTCTCCCTCTCATGGGCACTCTTCCCAAATCTTGCACATACATCAACCAATCATCACTTGACAAGTGTCCCTTTCATTTGTCCAATCTTAGTCCCACATTGGTCTCTCTTCAACACTTAGCATTTTGAAAATCTATAAAATAGAGGCTTCATCTCTTATCAAGATCCTCCACAATTTTATGCAAGGTTACTCTCTTCATTTGAGATTTGATCTTGTTCATCATCACTCCACCATCTTCATAGCATTTTCATCTTAAGCTTTGATCAAGGATTGGGAAAGGGTCACTAGCACATGTAACACCAATCCAATATGAGATAGTTTGCATCATGTTTTCTTATGCTTTTGCTTTAGATCTTTTGTCATTTGTTTGCATTTTGAACATGATGTATTATTTCATAAGGATGTTAAATATTTTAATTTGTTGTTGAAATACTAACGATTATGCAGATTTTATTGTTAGATTTCTAACCACATTTTGCAGATTTTAGCATCCACAAAATGGCGCTAGAAGGAGGGCTTCAACTAATGCATTTCATTTCTATTTCATGTTACTTCATTTAAATAGGAATGCTATTAGAAATCCTACTTTGCGTTCAGCTAAGGCTTATTTTAGAATGCAACTAATTCATTTCATTTCTATTTCATGTTACTTCATTTTGATTGATGTCTACTAATTTATGCTATTCCTAAATTTGAGCATGCTAGGATATTCTCTTCTATTTAAAGCAACGCTGCTTGCCTTAATATTTGATCTGTATTATCCTTGAGAATACACTGTTTTATGGACTTGAATGAATGTCCCAGTGTGTGATGCCTTGTTCGCAGCCTTAAAAGTCTTTACTCTGTGTTCTCTATTTTCATCCTGTGTTTTCAACTAGAAAAGATCTCAACACGGCATCAGTCTGATGAAGTTTTGGTGCGCAGGAAGGAAAGAAAATAAAGGTTTTAAATGCAGGCCCCATTCTGTCAGACAGTTCACATACCTTGTCTCTTTTCTTTGAGGCAGATTGTCAATAGTTCACGTGCCTTGTCCATGCTACCGCATTTCCTATCAAACAATTCGCATGCCTTGTCTATGCTGCCACATTTTTCCATAAAGCAGTTCGCACACCTTGTGTAGGCCTCCAATGGCTTTTACTTTCTCGAAGGACATGGAAAAGGTTGGGGAATTTTCCTTTACACCTACCAACTATTAGCAATCTGTCAGTCTATTTTGCACTCCTTAATCTTTTTATGCAGCTCCTGCCATCATTGCGTTCTAAGTAAGGGTTGAGGAATTCGGCTTTTACACCCACTACCTGCATTTTTCTGAAAGTTTCTAACACCTATTGAATAAATCCATTTTGTACATACCCTGTAGTTGCACCTGGTTATTGTGAGCCATTTTCTGAAATAGTTCACGTGCCTTTTTTACTGTTGCTCGCATGTTTACCAGGCTGTAGCCGCTGCCTTTGCAAAACTCCACGCAACCATTTCTTATTCATACACAGCTAAATGCTAGCCTTCCATAAGCATAAATTGTGGGAAATACAAAATCCACGTAGACAATAAGGGAGCAGCTACATGCAAATTTTCCTTCCTCATTTAATATCCAAATGTTTGTCTGTGGCTTCTAAAACACTGCTATCGGTCCTCTTGAAAATGCGCATACTTTGGTTGTCCTATTTCTAGTGCATGCTTTAGGCATACTGTATTTTGCACAGAATGCGAGTCTTAGCAGGAGACCACAGATTGTAAATGTCGCTGCTCTGTTTGCAGAAAATTCTGCTCTTGGAAAGATTGCAAAGGAAGCAATGGAGTTGGCAGTGGAGGACGTGAATGCAAGTTTCAGTATGCTTAGTGGAACTCAGCTTGTGATGACCTTCAGGGATTCAATTTCTCTATGCATCAAGAGGCGCCAAAAGTATGTTATTTGAAAGGGGTGTTTACAGTTTCCAACGAAAGAGCAACAAATCAGAGATCAAGTAAATGAATATCCAATAGTGACTACTGGTATTTTTTGGTTTATGGTCCATTCACATTTACTTGTGACAGTGACAAGAACCAACAAAATACCTGCACACTGCCAGCTATACTCCACACTATCTAGAACACTTTGTTTAATCATCTATCCCCAAGCAAGGTCCGTAGCTGCTTAATTATAGTGGGTGTAGATATCATCAAGGGTAACAATAGTGGGTAGGCGTAGTAATGGATGCATGCACATCTACCATGGAAGACTATATGACATCCCACTTGACAAATCTGTCGGCCATGACCTAGAGCTGATTGTTGGCTGTGACAACGAAGATAGTGGGGAGCCTGAGTCGTACAAGCCATCTCTCATAACTTCTCTAAGCTAGTAGCTTAAAATCCCATGTGCCTCACCCAATGCCCATTAAAAGCTTTTAGCATGTAGGAAGGTCAATATACATCACCCTATCCTAACGACCACAAAGATTAGCTTAAGAGATCAGTGGCTGAAATTGTGCATTCACTTGACTAAAGGGAATAAGTCGATGCTAGGATTGTTGAATACAGTCTTATACTTCCCAACTGCATCACTTTGAAAGCCTTTGTCTTCTTTTTTTAATTTTATATACACTGGTGGTGGCTTTTTTTTTTTAATTGAACGCTTTTAAATCATTGGAGATGTCTCTTAAATACAGTTTAACACTTTCCTTAGGATTGGCTACGCTGAATGGGAAAGTCTTCCTATTATTAACATTGATGTTCTAACTCATTTATGGCTATTTTGTAGGTTTAGTCAAAGAAGATCAAGGTGTCATCATGACAAAAGGACCAAAATCTTTGCTTATCTATATTTAATCAGTACACAAATTATTTGTTTACATTGGTTTTTGACCAAAATTTTTTTTTACCCAAAGACTTTAATATTGAGGAAAGATGGTAATCCATTTGTCAGTCTAAAATCATTGAGTCTTTATCAGTTGAAAATCATTCTTGAGTGAAGTCTAATATTGGATTGCATTAATCTTTGTCATTTATTAATCCAAAATCATTGAATCTTTTTTTCGTTCTTTTAGTTAAAATCAATGATTAAAATAAACTTAACTTAATATTTTGATCCTCACATGCTTGCCTTTTTGTTTAAATAGGAAAACCAAGGAAAAGGTACAAACGAACAACGAAGGTACAAACGAAGGAAAAGCGAAGGCGAAAAGGTACAAGAAAAAGCGAAAAGTCAACAAGGAGGAGGCTAGCAAACGAAGACGAAAGGAGGATGATTTTTTTTGAAAACACAATGTGTTTTTTAACACTTTAAGTGTTTGATCAACACTACTTCATGAAGTTGTTTATATTTCGTTTTAGAACACTAATTTTCATTTGGGTCTAAAACGAACAATTTGATTTTCATTGCAAAGGGCTTAAAATGAATCTTAGGACCAACTCACTAGATTTTGTTTGAGGTTAAGAATTGAACAATCAAAACTCACACTTCATTTTGGTGCTTAAAACAAACTCACAATTGCTTTGAAGGGTATAAAACGAACAAGTGCTTGATTTGTGTGATTTTGTCTTTTGAGTGCGTATCCTCTCCCCTTGCGCTTCGTGCGATCTAGGGTGCAAGAGAAACACTCAAAATACATTTTATTGCTTTGAAACACTTCAATTTGGGCTTAAAAATTGAACATCTTGTGCGAGTGTGAGTAGGGGCATTTTCGTGTACATTCTCTTTCTTTGTGCTATCAAAGATCGATCGAGTTATGGATTGTGTCTTCGCTTTGTTTATCTTAGGAGGCCTACCTTTGGGGAAAAGTACTCACCTAAGGGACGACTCAACCGGGTAAATACTCTAAAGCTAAGAGTATTTCTAGCTGAGATAAAATGTGGATATTGGATGAAATGCCACTATCATGTGGTTGACTCTGACAAGATGGATCAAAAAGGGGACTCTTGCCATGTTGGTTCAATTCCTATGAATAGAAAGTTCTTATTAAAACCCATGTGCTAGAATTTACCAAAATCCTTTAATCTATTTGTTGGTGCAAGAACGGTCGCTCAAGCTACCCTCACACTCTTACGGTCTTCTAGTAGAGATGGAAAGCATGCCATGGCTTCATGAAGATGCTTGGCTGCCCCGATTGACGTTAATGAGCCGTGGAGGGGAGCCAGTGGGGTCAAGCATCTAACCATCCGCTAGAGATAAGCGTAGCTAGACTTTTCCAAGTGGGAATCCAACAAATATTGTCATACACATCCATAGGGCTTGTAATTGTTATTCATTTGAAAACACAGTGTTGTATTCGAAAACATTTTGCAAACAAACATTCAACATGATTATCAAAATTTCAAACCCTCTTGAAGAAAAATATCATTGACTCAATCCATATGTTACTGCTTTCCTTGTGGATTCACGTCCGTAGAGGTTCCTAAGAATTGGATTATACCTCAATTTGTCTTCTTGAGTAAACAATAGGAAAACCCTTGCCTTAAGTTCATTGAATTTCCACATAAAATATCTTGTGGGGTTTAAAGAAATTAAGACATTGGACATCTTAGTTTGAAACTTTAATCAAAGAGAGTATTTTTGCAAACAGCCATTAAGCAAAGATAACAAATTGGACCCCACACATGTGCTTGATATCTCTTGGTCATATTGGTCTTTTGATTGCTCTTAGAGAAAAGTGTGTTCTTCAATACCTTGGCCTAGTAAACAAAGTCTTTCTAAGTCTCTTAGGATCAAAATCAAACACTTCATCCATCTCACACACTCATCAAAATTCATCCATCCAAAACAACTTTAGAGCTTTTGAAAACGTCATTCTAGACTTGGGTACATCCTTAAATCATCATCAAAATTCACTTTGTTTAGTTAGGTGTATTTGGATGAATCCTTCCACGCACACTTAGTTAAATTATCAACCATCCTTTGAACAAGTTCATCCTAAAATCACATCCAACATCTTAGGGTTTACAAGTTCATCATCCACATCAAACAATCAAAATCAAAATCCCTAAGTCTAGCATTGATTCAAAGTTCCTAAACGTTCATCACTCATATCATTTACACATTTCATCCTCCATCTCATCAATTGTCCTAAGAACCTTACAGGTCACTTTTGTAACAAGGTCAAAACACAAGAAGAACAAGGAATATAAACTAGATTCATACATCATGAGCAGTCCAAACCAACCAAACTATCCAAGCCTCACGAAATCATGGGATTATGGAAACTCACATCCATACATAGGATCACTATCTCCTACGAATATCAATAGCACAACGAATGTGAGTATGCCCAATCTAAATTTTGGAACACATCTCCCCATGATAGATTTAAATCAAAAACCAAACTTACAAGTCTATCCTCCAAACAATCAATACATGAGTCTTCAAACGAGCAACATCATTCCACCAAATCCCTACAAACCAAATGTGGATGTACCAAGTGCAAGTTTTTGAAACATGAATCCTAACTCAGAAAAATTTGGAAAAATGATTCCCAATACCAACAATGTTCATCCTATCATGCCAAATCTGAACATCATCCCAAATCAGAACATTATCCAAAGTCAATTTTTCCATAATCCCATTCAAAAACCGCAAGTAGGCATCCCGAATTTGCTTAAACAAGAGCCTAACCAACTATATCAAGGGAGTCAAGATCAAAATCAAAAACAAAATTGGCTAGATCAAATTGCTGCACTTTCCAAAATAATTGAATCATTACGCAAAGAGACATCTCCACCACCATTACCCATATCAACATCATTCATTGGTTTAGGGCTTCCCCCTTTACCTAGCACCAATCAATCCACCCAAATCAATCCAACTAACGTCAATCAAACCATCACGTCAAATCCCTCGAATATACCATTAACATCGCACCAACAGATGGTATCCAATCGAACAACAACATTGATCCCAAATCAAAATACGGTCTCCCAAGGACCTATCACCTCAGTCATTCCAACCATCACTATCCCTTCAATCATTCCAAAAACCACTATCACACCCATCACATCTCAACCCCTCACTACCATGATCGCTCCGAGTGTATCTCAAAAACTTGTCACTACATCCAACATGATTCTAAATCCACCACCACCCCCACCACCACCAACTTCCACCACATCAAACCAATACAATGTGACATTACAAGCTGCTTTTCAAAAGGGATTCCAACAATATCTAGCCATGCAACAAGCAACACAAGCTCAACAAGTGAAACAATCCTCTCAAGTTGCCCAAGCCTCTCAAGCTACCCAACCAACACGAGCACAAACACAAAAGATGGCAACTATTGAAAACAAGGATCAAGATCAATCCATCACTGAGCACACGTTTACTTCATCCAATGATCAAATCGACATATGTCAAGGGTCACTTTTGAATCATGATCAAAATCCACCAACAAAACTTGACAATGAGCCAATTCAAGAAATATCAACATCACTTGACTCTATGGTCGAAGACATTCACAATCTCTCCATTGCAATTTTTGAAAACAATGATCAAAAGATCTCCATCAAGGAGCACATTGAAGCTATATCTACACAATCTGATGATCAAATCACCATACATCAAGAGCCACTCTTTAGTGATCTATTTCAAGGAGTGTTAGGACTATTTGATCCAATTGACATAATGCATGATCCGTTGACCAATGATCATATTGAAAATGTCTCTACATCGCCTTATGAGTTAGAGGACATATCTCAAGAAGTTATTCCAAAGCAAGATCAAAATCTTTCACTAAGGTCTAGCAATGGTCATTTTCAAAACATGTCGATCCCCTTTGACCTTATGGTTACATATGCTGAAGGAACCTTGAACTTGACCATGCCTAAGGTCGACATCCAAAATTCCTTTGTAAGAAATCTATCCTTTGAAGCTGCCCCATGTCAAGAACTTGATCCAAAGCATGTCGAAAGCAACTCTGAGATTAATCAAGATCAAGAATTTGTATCTTCAAGATACTACAATAATCTGATGGACACTCTCCTATCTATGCAAGATGATCATATCCATACTCCTCCATCTACCCATGAGATGCTTTCTTTGGATGGAAACATAGATGATCGTTATTCAGAACAAGATCCCTTTATTCTTGACATTATTGCACAAAAAGAGCAGATTCTTAACTCCTAAAATCAAACAAAGTTGTCAACATCAGGATCAAATATGTCCCAAATTCAGATTGAGGACATCATGAATAAAGATATCCATCATTATCTGTTGAAGGAAACAAGTCAGATAGAACATCCAGAGTTAGCAAAGCGGCAAATTGAAACAATGTCATCTACAGTGGTCATTTGTCAGAGCATGTTTACTGAAAAAGATATCTCAAAACAAGCAAAATCAATGAATAAAGGTGATACTATCACCATACTGGGGGCAACTTCATCTCAAGCAAACGTCAACATAGGGAGCACGAAGAATCCTTATGGTGAAACCATTGCCAATACTACAACCAGCCACGCCATGAATCTTCATCCACCTATCATCCCATCCACGAATTGGGACCAACACCAAAGGAAAGTGTTAAAACAAAGTATAAAGAACGTTATCAAAGCAAAAGAAGCCAAGCTTGAAGAACAAATCAAATACATATGGATACCAAAAAATACAAAGAAAGATCATCCCTATCAAACTCCATCAGTCAAAGAAACTATGGGGCAAAATAAAAGAGGGAAAAGTATCCATCAAAGATGTCCACAAAAGAAACAACAAGCTTTTCAAGCAACGTACAAAGTGTATCAAGGATTTGGTCCTAATTCCACGCACACTTCCATATCCACCCATCATTGCTCATCTTCCCAAGTTTGGAGAGTCAAATGTTCCAAACTGTCAACCAATCCATCTCTTATCCCTAAACACACTCCATCCATGCCTCCATGCATAATATCCAATTCTCACATTGACCATGTATTGCTAAATCTAACCTTCACCATATAAGGATTCAAAAAGGAACTTTATCACATGGCCACACACAGAGACAGAAGCACCCGCAAGATCGACGAAGCAAAACAAGAATCCCAAAAATTGTATTCAAGTGCACGTATCTTGGCAAAACAGCTTCTTCAAGTAGGATATCAATGGCACGCCATGACAGGGGCATCTACCTCAACACCACCAGGTGGTTCAACATGAATCTTTCGAAAAAATACAAAAAAAAAATCAAAAAATATGAAAATCCAAAAAAAATCAGAAAAAAAGGATTGAAACAAGAAAGATAAAAAATTATCCTATAGTGAAAAACCGTGATGGGGGCTTTGGGCAAGACCATGATGAAAATCTGGCAACAAAAGGCCATGTGGAATCAAGCATCTATTTTAGATGAAAAGCATCTCATCCCATCCATAATAAATCGAAAGCATTCCATCCATCTTATCCATGATAAACCATCCATCCAAACCATTGATCCAATCCATTTTCATCCATCTACATCCATCATCTCAAGTTATCTTGATATTGATGAAATTTTAGCACACTTTTGCACGTAAACATCTTGATATATCAACACTTGGTCTGTCCATCTCCACCTCCACATTTAATTTGATTTTATAACCTCCAACTCATGTGGCAATCCGAACATTGGTAAACATGAAACAAAATTGGTTGAAACCACTGTTGAGCAAAAATCGAAATCATTAGCCCATGGCATATTTTGACGAAAACATGTCCTTATCAAATTTCATCTTCAATCGAACATCAATCCAAACAATTGATATCAGTTGCATCTAAGCTACACGTCAAACATCACATCAAATCATCCAAACATCTTTTGTTTGAATCCAAGCTTCATCAAACATGATCAATCAAATCCAATCAAAAAATCATCATCTCGGGATATCCTTGTGTTGCTTAACACTATCCTTGCATTGTCGTGTATCCTCGACAATGTTATCATTATCAATTCTGATCAATCCAGTCCTTGCATTGTTGTGTATCCTAACCATTGTTATCATCATCAATCCCATCAAATCCTTGTGTTGCATAACACTATCATTGCATTGTTGTGTATCCTCAACAATGTTATCATCATCATCAATCCATCGATCTGATCAATCCACCTTAGCTTGGTTTTCAACAAAATCCCAAACAAAGCATTGATATCATCACACATCCATATCCAAATTTTCAAAATCATGCAAAAAATCCAAAAACATCCAAAACATATCAAAAATCCAAAAAACACTCAAAAAGCATAAAACATCAAAAACATTGAAATCCGAACTACGTCGTCTCTGAGCTTAAATGTAGGCAAGGCTCATCTCTGATTAGCCCCCGAGACATCAAAATCTAAAACATTCAAAAAACATCAAAATCCAAAAACATTCGAAAAGCATCAAAATCCAAAAACATTCGAAAAGCATCAAAATCCAAAACATTCAAAAAACATCAAAATCCAAAAACATTCGAAAAGCATCAAAATCCAAAAACATTCGAAAAGCATCAAAATCCAAAAACATTTGAAAAAAACCAAAATCCAAAAACATCAGAAAAACATCAAAATCCAAAAATAGCCACAAAATATTTCGAAACGTCAAAAACATCCAAATATTTGAAAAATCCACCCGTCCCGTTTCGTTTTCACTTGAAATAATCAATCATCCATAATAAATTGATCATCACCTTCATCCTTTGGCAACGCAAACAGAAACAATCATAGCAGTCATAAAAATCAAGCTTCAATTGTGAAATCAAAAGCAAACAACAAACCTCAAAAATAAAATCAAACTCTTGAACAGTCGCAAACATGTCAGTCGACCTTATATCAATAGCCTATCAATCAACTTATCAAAACCATCATCATCCTGTACAATGCATGTCCTAGGATATATCGTTCTGACAATGGGCATCATTTATGGATATCACCTTGGATTCTTATCCTATCAAAACAAATCCCTTTGGCTAGAGGTAAGGAAGAAACATTGGCTTTGTTTGTGTACTCGATCTTTCTTTTGATTTATCTTATTGCTCTCATTCTCAAGGACTTCAATGATATCCAAACGAAGGATTTAGAGAGATAGGAATGGGGCAACGATCATTATTCTTTTGTCTGCTGTGCTTGTTGGACGTTCTTGTAAAATAACTTGGCGAATACTTGCTTTGTTAGATATGTATGGAGGATGTTTCAGATAGCTTGTTGACTATCGCATTGATTGGTTATACCTTTCCATGTTTTGGTTCGAGATGTTTGAGACTTCTAAAGTGCATCCTAGCAAGGTTTCCATATGTCAGGTGTGAACAAGAATACTCCTATCTATTTGTCGAGTCAAAGTCCATCACACTAAGTACAACGCCATCTTAGTCCTTTATACCTTGATGCATCGTGCTTAGGCGTGTTATCAAAAATAAAGTAAGTGACCTCTTGAAAATCCCAATCCTTGATAAGCAAATCATCCATCTATCATCATCATTTATCATCATTCATTTCTCATCATCATTTCTCATCATCATCTCTCATAATGTTGGCTTGTTGATCCTCTTGTCATCATCTCATTTCTGTGCTAACATAACACCGCCAATGCATCCATCATGCATCCATCCTGCATCTACAAACCGTTAGCATACCACATATCATTCATATCATACATCATAGGAAACATCGATCATTTCACATGCATTGCATAATCATCATCATAATATAGATCTGTTAGTCTAAGCATTTCATAAATCATCCATTGCATAATCACAACATATCACATCATTCACATCATCAATCTCATCCATCTCATATCATATCATCATTTAAGTTGTTTAGGATAATATAGATCTGTTATTCTAAGCATCTTGAAATCATCTCATTTGCATCATCGTCCATAGCCATCCATTTTGAACCTCTTTATCGTGAGATCGACCCTCAAATCGAATCTTTTCGCTCGATCTCTCGAGTGGGCAATGCACCAGTGTACTTCTTTCCCCTAGCACATCCGAAAAATCATGAAGTTTTTTAATTTCGATCGGGGCAAGTTTATTCTTTGAACCAACGCAACAAGTACATTGCTTCAAAGAGGGGCAAAATGTAGACACACAAAATTAGCATTATGCATTTGATCAAAATCACACTCATCCATTCATCAAGGTAAATTCATCAACTTAAAATCAAATAAATCAAACTTGATCCTATCATCATCTCTTTGATTAAATAAATCAATCATTTATTTAATTAAATCTCAGAGCATTATTCATCTCCCTTTGATTTGATTTAAATCCCTAAATCAAGTTAAAGTGGTCAAATCAGCCTAATCATCATCCTAGCTAATTAATCCTGATCTAATGCTAATATCACCCACTTGCATTCTCTAGATTTGGCCACTTGCACATGAAATTGCATTTATTTGATTTATCAAAATCTTTATTTTCAACTTGGCATAAAGGGAGAATATTCTCCAAGTTTGAATCTCCCCCCAAGTGGACATGTACACCAAACAGAGCATTTATGAGGCCTTACATGTCTCTTACATGTCCCCTTCCAAAGTCAAACTCAAGCATTCATTGCTCAAATTCAAATTCAAATTCTCCCTCTCATGGGCACTCTTCCCAAATCTTGCACATACATCAACCAATCATCACTTGACAAGTGTCCTTTCATTTGTCCAATCTTAGTCCCACATTGGTCTCTCTTCAACACTTAGCATTTTGAAAATCTATAAAATAGAGGTTTCATCTCTTATCAAGATCCTCCACAATTTTATGCAAGGTTACTCTCTTCATTTGAGATTTGATCTTGTTCATCATCACTCCACCATCTTCATAGCATTTTCATCTTAAGCTTTGATCAAGGATTGGGAAAGGGTCACTAGCACATGTAACACCAATCCAATATGAGATAGTTTGCATCATGTTTTCTTATGCTTTTGCTTTAGATCTTTTGTCATTTGTTTGCATTTTGAACATGATGTATTATTTCATAAGGATGTTAAATATTTTAATTTGTTGTTGAAATACTAACGATTCTGCAGATTTTATTGTTAGATTTCTAACCACATTTTGCAGATTTTAGCATCCACAGGGATATATATAATAAAGATTCTTTTAGTCATTCTTACTCAATCAAGAGGCTATTTGGATTGAATAAAAAGCACAAGTAATGTTCAATTATTGAATATGTATTAGAGATAAGAACTTTTAGTTGGGTGTTTTAATTATTTTGATTATGTTTTATTGTTATAATAGTTTGCTTCAATAATAATGATATATTTTAATCAAAATTTATGTGTAAGAGTTCATCACCTTTAAGAATTCATTTTACTTTCATTAGTCATTCTTTTTTAAAATTTATTAAATCACATAATTGAACTATTATTCTATTTTAATTATTTAATTGATAGTTTGAAATGATTGATTATAATTTAAGAGGCTCATAGAATTCAAGTTGCCCATAGAATATCATGCACATTAAGAATGACCTATATAAATAACCCATTAGTGTGATATAAATATATTTTTATTCCCTCATTGTAGTGTTTTTCTTGATTCTATGAATATATAGAGATTATATTTTAGATTTATTTTTTATGATGACTCAATTCAAGTTTAAATTGACTTAAATATTGTCACATCATCCATGTAGATAATCTTCCTTTCCCAAAATGAAAATATAAACAAAATACAAAAATAAAGAAAACTAAAATGGCTAAAGCACTTACCAACCATCATTTTGAAAAATACAAAATTTTGAATAGAACAAATGCCATAGAAAAAGACAAAGCAAAAGGGTGTTTTTTCCATGCCATTATTTAGGAATGGTGTCCTCTCTGTCCTATTTCATCATGTATTTATAAAATAACCAAGGAATCATGTGTAGGAAGAAGGGATTTAGGATAATTTTGTGATTTTGAAAAAGTGGTATTTCGTAGGCATGGTGGAAATGTAAGCAATAGAGAAGGAATATGAAACATAATGAGGGAAGAGAAAGTGAAAATAAGTGTAGAATTAGAGAAGTTTAACAAGAAAAATGAATTGGTGGAAGATCAAAGAGCATGATAAATTCTATAGCAACCTCATCTTTGAGAGAATTTCCATGAATCTACTACCATACATGCCTCATGATTGAATTTTTTTAAGGTACATTTTATATACATAGGATAAACCTAGATGCAAAAATTAGAAACATAGAAAAGGGATGTTAGTATTTTGAAAAAATCTTGAATAAAATATGGCCTACTAGATTGCCATGGTGGTAGAATACTACCAATATGAATATTTGAAAAGGACTTAAACTTTTTCAATTAAATGAAGACTTTCCCTATGCTAAAATTGGACCTTGAGAAGAGGGTACAAATACTAACAAAACATCACTAAAATTTATTTTTTGTTATTTTAAATTATGATAAAATTTATGCATGGAATTTAACAAAGAATTTATATGCAAACTCTCTCTTGAATGATTTCAAATTGTGGTTAATTTCCTTTATGTTTTATGTTTTGTGGATAAGATGTGAAGTTCCTTATAGTTACCTGAAATATGGGGAAAGGGATCCCCAAAGTTTTATTTGTGTTCATAAAACTCAAGAATCTCAATAGGAATCTTTCCCTAGGTATTTCACTAGGAAACATATCGCAAGGTATAAGGATTGACATTCAACCTCTATAGTGAGTCAATCAGACATGGATCTTAGTCCTTAGGACAATATGAAAGATCTGAAATTAAATTGAAATAATTTGAAGCACTCCAACTAAATGAACAACAAGACATAATATATAAAATGTAGATTTCAAACTGTACAGAAATGGAAATGATAGCTTGTAGGAAGATGTGAGAAGGGTTTAATGGTATGTACCTATCACCAAAAGCCATTTTGTGGTCTATTAAGGGACTAATTCTCCCATGGGAGAATGGGTATTACTTAGGGCTTTCTAAATCATTTTATGTTGGATCTTTGCTACTGTTTGACATAAGCCCCATTGTTGGAAAGTCAAAAATAAATTTTGCAACCTAGATTTCATGGCTTGATAATAATGATGGCAACTTGTGCAATAATGCAAAATTGCTCCTTCAAGATATCTTCAATCCTTCTTCAACCTGTAATTTAAACATATAGAAAAAGGAAAACAAATTTTTTTGTATAGGGGTTTTCCTTAGTGAAACCCCAATTGGTAATTAAACATTGATATAAATATAACAAAAAAGGGAAGGAAATAATGAATGAGCAATGCTTTCTACAACTCACCACCCCTCAATGGCTTCCCTTAGAGGATTGAAGTCAAACTTATCTCTCTAAAGGAACTTCATATATCTTTTCTTGATTGATTTGGATACTTGAAATGCTTGATTTGTTTAGGATCAACAATCCATATTAGCCTTCACAAGATAACACTAACACACATAAAATTGGACATGATGTTAGGATCTTGATTGCTGCTAAAAATGGTAGATAATGATTTTTTTTTGCTGAAAGGAATAAAGATAATATATATTAATATATAATAATAAATTACAGAAAGGATTTCCTATGGTTCTTGATAATCAAGTCTGATACCATGCCAATTTTCTACAAACAAAATTACAAAAGCCCCCTTAGATTTTCTATACTTCCACTGATTGAAAATATTTTCTATAATCCCATATATATTATATACTAAAAGCAACTATGTGAAATAAACTACCCCTAACTTAGAGACACTACATTTATATACATAAGTTGTTTCTGAAGCAACCCTTTACAAAGTAAAAACTCACTTATTCTTCCATTTTCTCAATTTCATT